>APFE030896510.1:0-15386 GCA_000404065.3 Pinus taeda | reverse complement strand
TTAAAATTGTAGAATCTGATGCCAGCGACATAGGCTGGGGAGGAATCCTGAAACAAAAAATTGGAGAAGAAGAACAAGTGGTTCAGTTTGCTTCAGGGGTGTGGAACCCAACTGAACAAAAATATTCTGTTATTGAAAGAGAGGTAAAAGCTGCTTGGAACTGTATTAGTAAATTTGCAGTTTATCTTATTAACAAACCATTTCTTCTAAGAACAGATGCCTCTGCAATGAAAAAAGTTTTGTCTAAAGACATCAAAAAGCCAGAAGAAGCAAAATTTGCCAGGTGGCAAGCTTTATTTGCAAACTTTGATTTTTCTGTTGAACATATTAAAGGAGAACGAAATTGCCTCCCTGATTTTCTCAGCCGAGAATATCTTGAAAAAGATACTGCACAAGTCATGATGATCGTCACTGAGTGGGATCCAAGACAAAAGTGTGAAGTTCTAAGAACTATCCCAGATAATCAAGACTGGGAAACATACAAAAAGAACTGGAGGCCTACATGGCAACTACGGAATACAAAAGTTCTTGATGCAGATCTCCAACCTCATACAGATCTTCAACACTATGTTCCAGAAAGAAGAATATACCCTAAAGGCAGAAAATGGATCCACGACATGATATACACCAAAGCAAAGGCTGATGCAAGAACAGCAAGAGAGGCACTAGAATCAAATTTTCATGATATTGGAAGGATTGGCCATCAAGGAGACAGCAATACCAGAATCTATGGAGCATACTACTGTATTTATCGTACAAGAGATTTATGGGAAAATTCTCCACAAATCCAGCCAGGAGCAAGATGGCCAAGGGATGACCCAAAGCTAATATTCCCGGACACAGTCTACAATTTTCAGGACTACAAAAAATTATGGTGGGACTTCATGAATGTAGATGATAAGACAGACACCCACTATACAAAGTTAAAATTCAGCACAATGGCAGCTTCACAGAATAATCGGCAGTGTGAATGGTTCCGAAACTGGTGGACAGATTACGGCGTCAACAGAACAGCTATGGATCCTGTGTACCATGAAGGATTTCAAAGAAGACACTGTCAGAAGTGTTTTGATTATAATATTGGAGACTGTTATCATCGCATATACAACACAGTCAGTGAAATGACAGTCAAAGAATGGGACCCCTTTCACATGACCAATTATTCTCTCCATGAATATATGGTAGATCATTTAGAATGGTGCGTGCTCACCAAAGTGCAACATCAGATCATACTTGGAAAACCAATGATAGTCCGGAGAATTTACACCAAGGCCTGTGATGATTTGCTTTACAAGAGGGAAAGATTCCCTGACTTTACTTTATTTTGAATAAGTACCAGTCACAAGGGCTTAATTGTGGCCAGTGTTCCCGTGGGCTTTACTGTTCAAAAGTCTCCACAGTGTAAATATTCTCGCATGGTTTTTTTTTTTTTTTCGTGGGCTTTTTGTACAAAAGTATCCACTGTGTAGTCCACTATAGGCCTGGTTTTAGTACAAGAATCTTTTCTTTCAAAGATTTATCACATGCATTACCCGAAAGCAATAATTCGGCCTGGCCCGAATATTTGTGCGGACGTTGCTTTGATAAAAGGACAGAAATGAAATGATTCTTGAGGTCATCAATAACTACTACCGAGTGAACCAAAGACTGCCATTCCATCATCTTAACTAGCACACAGTGAACCAATGGGGGCCTCTCCATCCTATTAGTTGCATAAGAATCATGTAAAATTCCATTAATAAATAGAAAAACAGTGAGCAAATAATTCACTCATAATGTGGTAATTATAATGTCCAGCGACCACTGCCCATGCCTCGTTAAACCAGATAAGGTAGAATGAAAAGCTGACTTCCACTTGTGTCGACGACTTAATCTTCTATACCATTATGGCCATTCTTGTCAAGCACTGAATGCTTTACAATTTATTATTTAGTACAGTTGAGCGTAATGTGAGGAAGTTTAGAAAAGTGTGAACGACCTATAAAATGAGATGCGTTTGCTGCTTTTAAAATTTAAAATACAATCATTGTAATGCTCTAAGAATATAAGCATTATTTTAATGATGGAGAAAGAATTTCTGAACTCTTCTTGCTGGTGGAGTCAATTGGATTGCGCATTGCACCGAGGACGGTATGAAATTTCCATTATAAATAAGATGGAAGGGCAAGTTCCCAACTCAAAAGAGCCTCCTCTACTTAGATTATTAGTAGGTAGTTTGCAAGCTAGGTCTATAGCAGGTAGACTTTTGAATCTAGCTGCAGAATGAAGAGTTGTTCATATGGCAGAACTGCTTATGTTTTAATGTTTATGGTTCTGTATTGTTTGGTTCGTTCCTTCACATTAATTGAAGCTCGAGACCTTCGAGCTGAGGTAGTCGGTCGTCGAGGAATAGGGCTTATGATTTCGACTCCCGAAAGCAAGTCTTGCGAGGATATTATTTGCCAAGAGAAAGTCAGTAGTTTGAAGTTGCAACTGACGGCTGCAATCCATAGCCGAAAGGTCTATGGATCTCCTGCTGGAAAGGTTGCCGTTCAAGTAGTTGGTAGAAGTGCCTTAGTATATCCAATGGATCATACCCCAGGTATAGGACATAGAGTTCCTCCTGGCTCGCGCCATTGAATGTCATGATCAGTAAAGTGTATATCAGAACTAGGATTTCGTAGGTAGTAATTAATATGTATATGTAGAACGAGACGTTTAGATCTTGCTAGATTTCTCGACAGTAACTCACTCCATGAAAAAGGAATGTTTCTACAGCACGTATCATATAGATTTATGTTTTAATGTTATCAGGATTATCATGAGGAACTAAGACTTCCATATCATCATGTTCTAGTTTTAAGGGAATTCATGTCAGAAATTCTGCTGCAGTGAGGGATCACAGGTTCGCTAATGTAAAAACTTGTGGAATGTGCTACGAAATGTGATAGTTGAACTTCAGTGTGGCTGGTGAAGAATGAAGTTTGCTTCAATATAGTTTGACTTTTTCCTGTATGTTGAGGCATGAACTTTGCCTTGATATAGTTTAACTTTTGGTGTAAGGTGAAGAATGAACTTTATTTCGATGTGTGTTAAGCCGATATGGGTCATATGGTATCGATGAATGAAAAATAATAGTTTTTAATGTTTCAAAAACATTAGTATATTTTGATCTTTGTTTTGAGACATCGTTTAGATATTGCTGCCTTGCAGTACCACATTTATCAAGTCTATTATGGGGCGTGTTTGTTGATGATTTTTTTCAATGTAGGATAGATCCTGCTTCTATCACTATTACTAATTAATTTATTAAAGTTTGTGGGGGGAGTGCGGGACATAACTCCAAATTAATTTATTAAAGTTTAATTTATTAAAGCTTGTGTGGAGTGGGAGAAAACTGCAAATTAACTTATTAAAGCTTATGTGGGGTGGGGGAGAAAATTCCATATAATGAAAGTAAAAATTTCCCGGGACAAAATTCTTTATAGAGGGTTTTCTAAAGAGTTCGCACACTTTTGTCTTAATAGTTCAAGTTAATAGGTTTGTAGGTAATAATAATCGATATTTATATACAAGTACTTTGACTTAAGGACATGCAGTGAAAAGACATGTGCAGGAGTGTGGACCTCCCCAGTGTAAACTTAACCTATAAATTTGATATATTATTTAAGTTAAGTATTTTTATCTTCAATTTTTTTCTCCGTGTTTATCAGTATTATATAAGTTCAATATTCAACCATTTCCATTAATTTATATATCATATTTATATGTAAATTTCAGATTTTTTCCCTTTATTTTATTGATGAAAAAATGTAATGGTGTATAAAAAGATATTGCCTTTCTCAATGCGATGAACTCAATGTTCAACCACATTTGGTTAATTTACTTTTGTTGTGAAGTTGATGTGCCATCGTCTTGCTATTTACTATACAAATCTCAACAAATGGTTAGCAAAAACACGCTGGATAAAAATGCATCAATAACAAACTATTTTGTGGGCATAGATTTAAGGTTGTAACTTGAATTCGATATGTAGATTGTTGCTCGAATGATTTACCATTTTCCCTGGAGAATGTTGAAGTGATCGAAAATTTTAGTTATATTTTAGAATAATTATTTTAATAGTATAATTTGGCATTGTCTTTCACATCTATATTGTGATTGTGCGGAAGTTTAGTTTGTGGGAACCTCCAGATAATGAGCTGAAATAATCTTGCTGAAATAATCTTACACACAATGAATGTACATTCGAAATATTAATTAACTTACCCATTTTGATAATCCATGGTTTTCGACTTTTATTCAACATAATGAATGTAAATTCGATATATTAATTAACTTACCCATTTTGATGATCCATGGTTTTCGATTTTTTCCTCCCTCTTTGATTTTTGATATAACGAATGTGCCCCATTTATCAACGTTATATAAGTTTGATATTCAACTATCTTCATTAATTTATTTATTGTATTTATGAATAAATTTCAGATTTTTTTCACTTTATTTTATGGAGAAAACATAATGATAGGTAAAAAGGTAATGCATTTCTCAATGCCATAGAGTCATTGTTCTTAATTTACTTTTATTTTAAAGTTATGTGTCATTATGTTACTATTTACTATGCGGAACCTCGCCAAATAACAAGAGTATTAATAACAGACTATTTTAAGAGCATAGATTTCAGGTTGTCACTTTCATTTGTATATCGTTGGTTGAATGGCTTGACATTTCGCATCGAGAATTTTCAGCAGGTAAAAAATCCTAGTTATATTTTACAATAACTATGCTAATAGCGTAATTTGGCAATGTTCTCCGTATCTGCATTGCTACTGTGCTAAAGTTAATTTGGCAGTGTCCTCCTGCATTGATATTGTTTTAAGTTTATTTTGCTGGACATTATTGGGGAGGTTTAATTCATTTTGTGGAGCTCTATGCATTGAGTTAAATTAGCAATTGTACCAGATGTTGCAAAGAAAATTTTGTAAAGCAATAACATAAGAACCAATAGCATAGAAGAAAGAAAATATGACCAAAGTATTCTATAGAGAAATGAGAGATAGGGACAATCTACCTACCTAAATAAATTAGAAAGAAATGTTTCATTAACATAGATAATAGCAGCGCCACACACGGTGCTGTTAAGTCACTCCTTGAGCAAGGTCTCCTATTCAAATCCCAGGTGAGTACTTAGATTAGTCTTAACTAGAAAAAAACATAAATAATAGTGTCCCACTTAGCATGAGATGAAACATTTTAAACAATAACAACATTTAGAATACACATAAATTAACATTTTTTTGAAAACTTTTGTTAAAATTACAAAAACTTTGCAAACTAATTCACGATCAAAGAACTTTGAGATGAAAGCCATAGTCCATGGCGAAGGCAAAAGCTATTAATAATATTACACTGAAGTTAACTTTTATCTATTTTTTTTTTATTGACAAAATTTTGATTTTCAATACATAATGTTTCTACCATGAAAATGGAGAATATATTAATGAGCTAAAACCTAGTAAATATTAATTGTTACAAATAAAACATATTTACATACAGTCTTTTGTTCATTGGCTTTTCGCCCAACTTTAATATTTTTTAAACAAAAACAATAAAAAAAATTAATTAAATCAAAGATGTTCTGATTATTTAAATTTTTTATTAAAATTTTGGTTGTTTTTGTGATACCAATGGTACCAAATAACGTGAAAACAGAGAACAATTCTCTGTTTTTCTCCATGGTTTTAACACAGGGAAGTTATAAACAAATTATTTTCTGAGAATAGAGTATTACACACACCCACAAAGGCTTTGTATTCATTAATTAAAGAAAGTTGCTGTTACAAAAATATTCTTCCTATCTCTCAGGGATTAAGCCAAGGACATTTCAACAAAAAAAAATTACTTTGAAAAAACTTTACACTACTCCCTGTAAATTTTTCATTTACATTTATGTTCTAAATAAGAAAAAAATTCTTACATATCCATTCTTCACATTACATTTCAATCAACAAAAAAAAAAATTACTTTGAAAAAACTTTACACTACTCCCTGTAAATTTTTCATTTACATTTATGTTCTAAATAAGAAAAAAATTCTTACATATCCATTCTTCACATTACATTTCAATCAACAAAAATTACATATGGGCTGCTGCATATTTCCCTCATGCTGCGTTTACATTGCATTTACATTGCATTTCCCCCTCTGCTGTGATCTAGTATTTTTGTTTCGCACTTTTCTTTCCTTGCATTACAATAGTCAACTCAAAAAAAATTACTTTACATATGCAATAATAATAAAAACTTACATCAGTTGACTAACCCATACTTCTTGTACATGATAAAAAACAATAAAATTAAAAGCTTACCTACATTTACCATCATCTAATAAATTTCATTAAATATTTTACTCATAAGATCGGTGGCCAAAATGAAACTTCACGCAATGTCCAAATGGTGTAGGGTGTAGGTCTGTGGTTGTACATCAACCCTTGATCTGCCCTCAAAAAATCAGACGGCTGTGGTCAATATCGGAAGGCCCATTTCTGCTGAAGTTTACGCTTCGATGAAAAGTGGTTTTGTAAAATGTACTTGGGACACACGTCAAAAAGTGATTGTATCGGGGGCGTTTGAGAGAATACCACTTTCCTCAGCAAAATAGTCTGATGGAGACGGGTGGTTTTGCTGAATTAAAATGCGCGTAGTACATCAGTTTGAAATTAAGTATTTCAACACTCCCCTTTAATTTCAACTGTTGGGGTTATAAGTCATACCAAACATTTCCTCAAAATTCGAAGCTTTTCTGTTCCAATGACTTTGGTCAGAATGTGTGCAACCTATCTTGAGTCCTGCAATGTTGTAAAACGATTTCTCCATTGTTTACCAATTCGCTGATGTAAAGAAACTTGTGTCATGTGTTTTCGTTCTCCCTATGAAACACCGAAATTCTTGGATAATGCAATAGCTTGAGCTTATTGTCACAAAAATCGACAAGTTTGCTTGTCTTGTTCTCCGGCATAAGCCTTAACAATCCTTCTCATCCAAACTGCTTGACATGTTGCTGCTGTAGCTGCCACAATATTTCCTGCCTCCTCTGCTGTACGACATGCTACGAATGGCTTACTTTTTTAGAAGCCCATGAAATGGCTCCTGAACCCATGTGAAAAACATAACCGGATGTGCTTTTCCAATCATCTACACTTCCAGCCCAATCACTATCAGTGTATCCAATTAAATCTGAACATTCTGAAGTAGTATATAAAATGCCAAACCGTTTAGTGCCTTTAACATACCTCATAATCATTTTTTCTGCTTGCCAATGTGCTTCTTTTAGCCTCTCCATGAATCTGGAAATTAAACTAATAGCAAACATTATATTTGGCCTAGTTGCAGTCAAATACATTAGGCTGCCAACTTTGCTCTTGTACAAACTAGGATCAAAATCCTTGTGTAATGCCCTTGGTAAACATAGATAATATTTTGCAAACAAAAGACAGTAAATTTAAATAGAAATTATAGTTTATGCTGGTGAACTGAGTGACTATGTTACATATATGTGTTTAATTAATCATGTTAATTCAATTGCTGAGTAATTCATTAAATAGAGTTGCAAGAAGAGCAACTGGCATGAACATAGTTCTTATGGGAAAAGATTTACAAGAATACTTTTAAAAATATATATATATATAATATATATATATATAGGAAATGACATCTGTCCAGAAAGAGGAAACCCTAACTACCTCTCGGGACAGTTGAGACTCCTACAAAAGAGGTTGCTATGTCTGGTGAGGGCCAGGTAGCAACAGGGAGAAAAAGAAAAAGATTGTTGTGAAAGCAAGAAGAATATTGCTACGTCTGGTGAGGACCATATAGCTCTTGTTGGGAGGAGAAGCCTCTCTAAAACCGCTATGTCTGGTGACGACCAGATAGCGGGACTCTTTTAGTAACAGAGAGTTTGCAGACAGTTAAAGTTTCTGCAGAAGAGCTTGGGGGTGGAAGGTCAAGAAGGACCCTCCTAAGGTTGGGAGGAACACAAGCGTATATCAAGGTTTGCATTTTCCCAGGTATGGAATAATTGAAAAACCTTGATATTTCATCATTATGTTTTAGTAATTGAAAAAAAGAAGTACTCACTGTATGGAAATGGTATACGCTTTATCTTTACGAGATAGTTATCGTATGAAAATAAAGAGACAGTTACAATATGAAAAGAAAGAGGTAGTTACAGTGTGAAAAGAAAGCCTTCAGTATCATTAATCATAAACCAGAACAATCTCAGGAGGATAACCGAACCTGTATGAATACTAACTGATAAAGAAAGATAATTTGTTACTTGAAAAACATAGTAATCTATTCGTACTTACAGTAACGAAATGAGAATCAAATGATACACAGATGCTATACGACTTTCTAAACAAATCTAGCCTACATCATACCGGCGAGAGTATAACTCAACTAAAAATATGACTACTGTGGTTATAACAGTGCGAATAGCTACACATTATAATCTCTTATTTGTAAATTCATAGACAAATTCTTATTAAGTGAGAATATCGGCAACCATGCAAAACACAGAACATAGACTAAAAGCATGTCTGAGGACATGAACTCCCCACTCAAATCGGGTATACACCCTCGCGGAGGAGGAAAACCCGTAGAGCAAGGTGAGGCCTCAAAATGGTCAGCACTTGTGAGCCAATGCAGGCTATAACCTCAACTGTGCCCGATGACCAAATATCACTACAAGAAAAATGTAGCATAGAGCAAGCATGTCAGCATACAGTCGAAGGCGTTGCTATTCTTTAATATAACTATGGGAAAAAAAAAATTGGCACCACCTGTGTGATTTAAACAAAAACAAAGAAAGTGACATGTTTCATGTAACAATCATAGACTGAGGAGAACATGAATCATACATCGCATCTTAACTGAGCACAGACAATATAATCTTCCATAAATGAGTACAAGAAAATGACAGCCCTCGACTTGTTTCATATACATATATAAAACAACACAATTCATTCAACTTGCGATAAATAAATGTCATACAGTGTGCATAAAATGTCAAAGGGGTAACCGTAAGGAAGCCCTCGGCCCCCATGATAACTTTCTCTGAGCAAAACTAAAGACATATTGCCCAGAAGGGTTTTAAACAAAAATCGCAGAGCTGCTCGAACAGAGTTCGAGATGCTTCACAGTAATAAATTTACAGAAAGACATCAAAATCCACCTGCACAAATGCCGAAAGGGCTTTAGATAATCCCTAAGCGGGATAAGAGCGAACCACCTCTCAAGTAAAACGATACCTTAAAACATATATGAAATAAAACGATAGGAGGGGAGCTTGCTGACCTGAATGCTTACCTGTAAAAGCAAGTCGGCAGGCTTGGCTGTGTCGAAGAACTAATATCGAAACCTCCCTCTGAAAAAAAAATAAGGATCACGACAGTTAACGACGATGGTGAGGGAAATAACATAAATCACCTTGCATAATAATGACACAAGAAAAAAAAAAATATAGCAGTGAAGCAGGGAATTTCACCTGTGAACTTGCTATCGGGTCCGTTGAGTTGAGCCGGGATCTTCGCAATGCATTGTTGCAGAAAGGTTCAACGGCACCCGCAGACCTCATAACACATAGCAACCCCAGTCGAATAATAGGGAAGAAGATAGAAACGAACACATGATATACCCTTAATTCGAGGGATGCCACCTCGGGTTTCAAACGACCGTTGATCCAGATCCTTCGGCTTCCACCGTCGGATGAACAAAGGATCGACCACCAAACCATAGCGCACCATAACTTGTGCAATTAAGACTATGCCTCGGTCAGGTGGCTGAGTTAATGATCCAGCCTGGAGCATAATCAGAGGCTGGTCACTTGCGTGCCAGGTGTAACCGTAAAAGTTCTATCAAATCTCGGGTATGGCTGGAGAGGATCAAGGGACGAGCCGTCAGTCTCAAATATATGTTTCATGAACTGAGAACGACGGCGGTAGCACTACATGTATAGCGCTGAATTAAAGTGCATAAAAGACCTCTAGTACCAAATAAATCCCTAGGTTGAAATCGTACACTCTTTTATATAAAACATGCAGTGACCTTATAAACTAGGATAGGAATAGAATAAATATGATTTCATGCGATGTATCAATAATGTATGTATTACATATTATTCCAATGTGTAAATTATATGTGTTCATACGCCCAAACGTTTGGAAAATATTATGATGCTGTAATTGACAGTAAAGGTAAAGGTAGTAAATAAAAAGGAATTTTTTTATTTATTTTTCTATTGTTTTATGGATGGGAATATTACAAGTGGTATCAGAGCCCAGGTTTGCAACACTGTGACCTTGGGCTATTGCAATAGAGATAGTAATATTTTTTTCCTTTTCCACCAAGCAAGTAACTGAGTTATGAATTGAATATATATCCATGAAATATACTAAATCTCTATCCAGGTGATAGAAGAACATGAGGAGGACTAGCAGCGCACTGCACATGAATGTGGACCATGTTACCCCTCCTCAAGGGAACCCAAAATTATGGGTACAACTGGGGGAAGAGGCACGCAACACCAACTTGACTATATTGGAGACCGTACAGGAATTGAAGAACGAAATGGCTCGATTGCGCGAGGATAATGCTAGATTAACCATGGAACAGGAAAGGATCATCAAAAGTTTATCAGATAAACAGAAACAACACCAACCCAATCCCAGCCCAGAACAAACACGTGTACCGGAGGAACAGGGATACCACACTGATCAAGAAGAAACAGAAGGAAGGGCAGAGGCTCGAGGAGAAAAATCTGATAATGCCTCAAAACATCAAACCTCCAAAAGACAGCGAATGGAGTTACAGGGAGAATTTCGGAAAATCAAACCGCCTCATTTTGATGGGGAATCAGAAGAAGCCGCAGAATCTTGGTTAATTAATATGAACAAATACTTTCAGGTTTATGAGTATGACCACCATCTCAAAGCACCGTTAGCCATCTTTCAGTTTAGGCCAAGGCAACGTTATGGTGGGAGGAAGTCAAGATGGTGCGGGGAGTGAATGAGGAAGACATCACATGGGAAATTTTTCAAAGATATTTTAAAGAAAAGTATCTCACTGAACGATTATACGATGAAAAGGCCAGAGAATTCCACGACCTGCGACTTGGACAACAGACCATGGATGAATTTATCAATAAATTTACGTCTCTGCTCCTCTATGTACCATATATTTGGGAGGAGAAGGCAAAAGTGCAGGGGTTTTTTAGCAGTCTCCCTCAAGCAATGTGGGAGAGGATTGAATTTGACAACCCAAAATCCATGGATGAAGCAATACGGAAAGCCAGAATATGCTTCTAGCAGAATAAACAAAAAGGGGAAGGTGCAGGGAAGCGTTGGATGGATAAAAAGAATAGCAGAATAGCCATGGGAACAAGGAAGTTCGTGCCAATTTTAGTAAAGGATCTACAAAGGATTCTAACAGCAGGAACCAATCCAAGAATCAGCTCCGACTTAAGCCACCTAATGATTCCAAAAATAGTGAATCATTGGGCAGAGTTGATAATGAGGGGACAACAGGGCTGCCAGTTCAGTGTTGGGGGTGTGGCGGACCGCACTATATTAAGAACTGCCCTCATCGGAAAAATAGTGACCAGGTGTCTCAGGTTTATGAATCCTCAACTGTAGGAGACGTGGCTCGGTCGCTGCCAAGAATAAATGCAGCTCTTGAGGAGCGGCAAGCTGATTATCAGCCAACAATGATAGAATTCGAAGGTAAGATTTTTTGATAGAACTGTTTCTATTTTAGTTGACCGAGGCGCTACATTGAGTTATGTTAGTCCCAAGATTGTGGAAAACTGTAAATTGCAACTTAATAAATTTAAACAACCATGGTTAGTCCAACTCGCCGCAGGGGTAAAAAGGCGGGTGCTGGCCAAGGTCAGCAATTGCCCATTAAAAGTTGCTGGTCAAGCCGTGACCACCGAATTGAATGTACTCCCTCTTGGATCATATGACATACTAATCGGAATGGATTGGTTGGAGAAGCGGTGGTGTGTCATAAACTACAAAACAAAAATAATATCCTATCAGGATGAACTGGGAAATAAACAAGAAATTCAAGGTATTCTTAAGCCTGTACAAGTCGTCCAATTACTGCTTCGCAACTAGCAAAATGTATCAGGAAAAAGTGTCAAATATATGCAGTTCAAGTGGGACTCACTAGTTCAAAGAGTAACGAGAGTACCTTGGAAAATATACCAGTGGTACGTGAGTTTGCAGATGTATTTCCTGAGGAAATACCATGACTGCCACCTAAAAGGAATCTAGATTTCACAATAGAACTAGTACCCGGCGCAGCCCCCGTATCCCTAGCACCTTACAAATGAGTGTGCCAGAACTAACGTAATTGAAGATGCAATTACAGGAATTATTGGATAAAAAGTACATTCGTCCTAGTGTATGACCATGGGGAGCCCCTATACTGTTTGTCAGGAAAAAGGACGGAAATTTCCGTATGTGCATTGACTATCGGCAGTTGAATAAATTTACAGTCAAGAATAAATACCCGTTGCCCTAGATCGACAAATTATTCGATCAAGTGAAAGGTGCCACGGTATTCTCGAAAATTGATTTAAGATCCGGATATCACCGAATCAGAATTAAGGAAGAAGATGTAGCTAAAACTACTTTCCGAACCCGTTACGGACATTATGAGTTCGTGGTGCTGCCATTCGGGTTGACCAATGCACCGAAAACATTTATGTGTTTAATGAATAGTGTGTTTCATAAATATCTAGATAAGTTTGTGTCAATATTCATTGATGATATATTAGTATATTCCCGAAATATACAGGAACATGAAGAGCATGTTAGATTGGTGCTGCAAACACTCCGAGAAAATCATCTATACGCTAAGTATAGGAAATGCGTTTTTTATAAGGAACAGATCCAGTATTTCGGACACATCATAACCAAGGAAGGCATTGCAGTGGATCGCGAAAAGATCAAAACTATAATGGAATGGCCGATACCGAAGGACGTGGCAGATATAAGATCATTCATGGGCTTGGGAGGATACTATCGTCGATTTGTGGAAGGATTTTCCCGGGTTGCCTACCCCATCACCTCCTTACGAAATAAAGGAAGAACTTTTAAATGGACTGCAAAATGTTAGCAAAGCTTTGAACAACTTAAACATTTGCTTACAACTACCCCAGTATTGAGCATCGCAAATCCAAAAAAAGATTATATGGTCTGCGCGGATACGAGTAAAGAGGGTGTAGGAGGCGTGTTAATGCAGGATGGAAAAGTGATCGCGTACGAATCCAGGAAGTTGAAAGAACATGAACAAAAATATTTGGCATATGACTTAGAATTAAATGTTGTTGTGCATGCACTAAAGATGTGGTGTCACTACCTCTTGGGAAAGAAATTCTTGCTGATGACAGATCATCACAGCCTGACCAACTACTTTAACTAGCCCACTTTAAATGCAAGGCAAGCTTGGTGGGTGGACTTCTTGAGTGGGTCTGATTTTGAGATTAAACACCTGAAGGGAAAGCAAAATTGAGTGGCTGACGCTTTAAGACAAAAATGCATTGTTTATATGAAATTTCTACTAGTAAAGGATGGTCTACTTTCCATGAAGAAATCAAGCAAGTGGCTGAACAAGACCCGAAATACCAACAAAAGAAACAGAAAGTGCAGGAAGTGACCAGTCACATAAGACAACAGGGTTATGAGTTAAAGGCTCTGGGTATTTTGTATTATAACAAAAGAATATACATACCCAATCACGCTGAAGTGAAGAAAAGGATCCTAGATGAGTATCATTGGAGTCCCTATGCAGGACACCCGGGGTACCAAAAGTTCATCACTGCTCTTCGAAAAGAGTGTTATTGGCCTGGAATGAAAAAGGAAGTAATGAACTATCTAGCACAATTTATAGAATGTCAGCAAGTTAAGGTTGAACATCAGCACCCTGCAGGGCTGTTACAACCTTTACCTATACCAGAATGGAAGTGGGAAGTTATCACCATGGATTTTATCATTAGATTACCCAAATCCAAGAAGGGTAATGATTCCATCATGGTCCTGGTGGACAAACTCAGCAAATCAGCTTACTTCATCCCAGTACAGTCTACATACAGGGCAGCACAAGTAGCAAACATTTTTATGCAAAACATTTTTAGGCTCCATGGCTTACCCAGAACCATGGTATCTGATCGTGATGTTAAGTTCACATCAGCTTTTTGGAAAATTTTATTTGAAGGTTTGGGAACTCAACTAAATTTCAGCACCGCTTATCATCCACAAACCAATGGACAAACGGAACGGGTGAATCAAGTAGTGGTAGACATGTTGAGATCTTACGTGACGCAACAACCAAGTTGATGGGAAGAGTATCTACATTTAGTAGAGTTTGCCTATAATAATGGTTATCATGCATCTTTGCAGATGAGTCCATTTGAAGTACTCTATGGACGGAGATGTCGTACGCCATCCAGTTGGAGTGGGCCCGAAGATAAACTTGTGTTGGGACAGGAAATGTTAAAGGAAATGGAGCAAATGGTTAAGAAAGTACGGGCTAACTTGAAGGTAGCCCAAGATAGAAAAAAAATTTACGTAGATCGGAAAAGAAATTTGAAGGAATTTCAGGTAGGAGGGCACGTATTTGTAAGAATCCGGGCAAAGAAAAGCACGTTGCAGTGGAGTGGTTGCGCCAAATTATCACCCCGGTTTTGTGGACCCTTCCAGATTTTGGCTAGGATCGGGCCAGTGGCTTACCAACTAGCCCTACCCAGCCACATCAGGTTTCACAACGTATTCCATGTGTTACTATTAAAGAAATACATTTATGATCCTAAACGCATAATTAGCTGGCAAAACATTCAGGTAAGAATGTGCCTAGAGCAGCATAAAATAAATCAAATGATAAGAATAAGACTGATCAAAGTATTGTGTGTTTCAGGTGGAACCTGAAGGAGAATGTCTGGTCGAGCCAGTGAGCATATTAATCAGAGAAGAGTCGTGCTGTGGAAGTGAGCCATCACCCAGGTTAAAGTGCAGTGACAGCACTTCGGACCGGATGAAGCCACCTAGGAAGATGAACAGAATATGAAAGAAGTTTACCCTGAATTGTTTCTGGGTGAACAACATCGGGACGATGTTGACTTTCAGGAGGGGGAGATGTAACGCCCCTGGTAAACATAGATAATATTTTGCAAATAAAAGACAATAAATTTAAATAGTAACTATAGTTTATGCTGGTGAACTGAGTGACTATGTTACATATGGTTGTTTAATTAATCATGTTAATTGAATTTCTTAGTAATTCATTAAATAGAGATGCAAGAAGAGCAACTGGCATGAACATAGTTCTTATGGGAAAAGATTTACAAGA
>APFE030896509.1:46173-109167 GCA_000404065.3 Pinus taeda | reverse complement strand
ATGAGATGCCAAGTGTCATCTATGAGAACTCTTATAAAAGAAGGGGCAGGCCATGGAAGAGGGTACTTTTTGGGAACCCTATTGTTGGATGGATGATATGATGTCAAAGCAGTGACTACGAAGCTATAGTGAGTTGGGTGAGGTAGAGGATTTCTTTTTAGAGAGGGGACTCTTGAGCTAAGGTTGCTCTCCTCTGCCAGCTAGATTCTTCCTCCATTGTACAACCCCATTGCAGCTCGGGGGTCCGCGGGGAAGAAGAGTACCCAAGGAGTAGGCTGGGAGGTTAACCGGTGGGTCTCGTTTCGGATCAAGTGCGTCACCATACACTCGCAGAAGTGACCGACAACAAGGAAATACCAGCGACAATAGAGCAAGCAGAGTCTCGCATCTTCGGTGTACGGTACATGTGTATTTCGTTACTACTTGACCTTAGATTAAAAGTATATAAATGTTGTGTTATGTTCCTGAAATGAGCATCAGCGATGTGTGTGTTGATTGAACTGAAATCTCAATGTGTTTATTTTCTGGTTGTAATTGCTGTGTATGAAAAAAAAAAAAAAAATTAGCTGGGTCATTACACTTGGTATCAGAGCAAGGTTAAACCCTTGAGGCCTATGGGCCCATGCATGCATGACTAATTTTGTTCAATATCTTCTACCTTTATAATTTTGCAATTATTGTTCCAAACCCGAGCAATAATGATTTTGTTGAATGCTCATGGCATCATCCAGATGTTTTTCTTAAATCCATTCCCAAGGATATATGAAAATGAGATGAAGCTTGTATTATAACTTCAGTAATTTCCAAGAAGAAACACAATTCAATCAGCTAAAACTAGAATCAGTGACTGCCCTCCAATGGATCCCAACGTGACTCGAGTCTCTGCATTATTAGTCATACTTTGTACTTGATTAATTGCAACTTTTCTGCATAAGTTCAAAATAATAATAATAAATTACTTATTTTTATTTATTTTTCCTGGCGGAAACGCAAATTCATATCCACCACAGCTTATTTTCATGAATCATAAGGAAAGTCCAATCATGTAGATGCCATTTCTGCAAACAAGAATACTGGTCAGAATATGAAATCCCCACCAAAATCGTTGTTACTGATGGATAAACTACCCACGGAGCATGAAATCAGTGCAATCTTGCAGATGTCACATCTGCAGTTCAATGATTGTCATCGCTATTAGTGTATACTTTTGACCTTTTGCAAACATCTAAACCAATATGTACCTAAATTCCTTGAATGGAAGAGGTTGTCAGCGTATTGAATAACAGGCGTTGATGTGTCTGCATAGTTTTGCATGTGCACTCTAGCAGATGCCTCTGGTCATACAGCTTGTAATGAGGCTCCAATTCAAGATTTGGCTTTGAAATACAGACCAGCACAGAGGTGAGACTTTGGCCCTTTTTATTACTCGTATTTAGCACTATGAGATGACTGAAATAAGCTACAGGACTTCCCTTATCAACTGATATGGAGATACAATGAACAGATATGTCTCCTTTCTTTACGAGAACTCAGCCTTCAGCTCCTATAGTTGATTGATATGACGAGCAGTTAGGATTTTAAACTAAACTTCACCTCTATGGGAATCCTGACAATTCCTTAAACTCGGCCCAGCAAGAATGACTTTCAGATATATCACGTCCAGCCAACATAGGAGGCTCACGGCTTTGTTTTGTGAATACGCTGTTTATTTTGCTTTAAACCTAGATTAAGCTTAGGTAAAAAAGAATGATCTTCCACCTATAAAATGTTGTAAATAAGATTGTGTAATCTAAATATCTAGCAAAATAATTTTTATTTTCACAAATAACTCTGGTCCTATACATGTGTGTACCATATTTTCACAAATAACTCTGGTCCTAAGCCATTAAAAAAATAAATTTGGTAATGACTTTGGAAAGTGATCGGTAAAGAATGAAAAAAAAAAAATTATGAATGGTTGAATAACTTTGATGCAGACTCAGGCGGCCCAGGAAAGTCAAAGTCTGCCCGCCTTTGTGGGCATCTAGATATCGATTCGCTCATATCTTGACTTGACTTACAATTTAATTCGTTTCGCTGTCCCTGTCGACCGGAACGTCAGTGCGTTTACAGTTAAATCGTGGCTGAAACCTTAAATTACGGTCTAGTGATTTAAGGAAATTATTGGGATTTCCAATTCACTGCAGTCTTTCCATTGCCCAAGGGCCATGACAATCCCAACTCATTCTCCATTGTCTCTTTTGATAAGCGAAACTAGTAAGTTATTCTATGTATTTTTTGTTCTCCTGATTATTATTAATCTTGATGCACAGATTTGCAATGCACAGCTAACTATGTGCAACCACGACGTTAACTATACACAAGGCAATAAGTTTGAGAGAAATCTGAACACAGTCTTGAATACTCTTGTTAAGGACACGTACCAAACTGGGTTTAATACTTCTGAATATGGAGAAAGTTCTGACCGAATATATGGCCTTTTGCAATGTAGAGGAGACAAAACAAACGACCAATGCTACAATTGTTCAGAAAGAGCAAGGAGGAGCATCCAAGAAAGTTGTGTGAGTGTTGTTGGGCGGTGGAATTGTGGCATATAACTCTGGTCCTCAATTCCAAAGTGTTTGAATCAATAAATTTAAACTCATTCAAATAAACTGAATTTCAAAATTTCCAATTAATTAATAAGTTTATGAATTGAACTTATCAATAAATACAAAACAACACAAATATCAAACCCATACATATGATAAGTGAGTTTCAATGCTGGTTTACATGCCTCGAATCTAGACCTACCTATAACAGTTGTTACTATTAGATAGCTCCACATTTCGAGATAATTTACTACTTTTGTGGTAAAAATTATCAAATCATATTATTACGTATGTTCCGTGGGTAGGAGGAATGCAAGAGAGAGAACGTGGAAGATTCTTCCACATGTTTGCTACATTAGTGTAAACTGCAGACTTAAATACTCCTCAACGGGTCATTGATCACTATCGGAATTCAATATTCTCCGATATTAGAACATGGTTTTTATTTAAATAAATCCATATACTAAATATGTATTTAAAATGAAATTTCAAATGAAACTCGTGCTACAGGATTCCACAACTTGTCCTTTCTTTCTCCTTTAGATTCATCATTAATTATAATGGATTCAAACAGCAAAATGAGAGAGAGTAACTCGTCCTCTCTTCAACAGTGAGTTTGGCTCCAGATTTGGCTCGAGATTCCCACCTATAAAAGGATATACAGGAAACGCAATATCAGTGAGTAAAATAGATAGATAAAACCTCTTCACCTCAATATCTCCTACAAATATTTTTCTCCTTGAATCCTGATGGGCAAATCATGAACGAAACTCATCCCCTAGATTTGACAATCCAGATACCTGATTGTGTTGAGTTACCAGGAATCTATTTACTAAGTAACTAACCGTTAGTAACTCTAGTTGACTTGACTGATCTGACAGTTGATCCTCTGCGATTTTCACATAGATCCATTGCCACGTTTAGATAGGTAAGAGTGATAATAAACAATGAAATGTTCAGTTTCATGTTTTAATACCTAATTTTTGTTTGTTCTACATATATACAGTAGCTATGTGAATTTTGTTTGGTTTCATTTTGTTGCCATTCATTACACTATGTTGGGCCAATGAAAGAGTATACAACATCGATATGTGAATTTCATGATGTTGCCATTCTCTGCATTGTGTGTTCCAATGGCCAGGATTACGATGAACAAAGGCAAAGAAACGCATAGAATCACATATACAGTAGAGATGTTACACTTAATGGGAGTTTATGTCCTTCTTTATATTTCTCTACATATTTATGGTATCAATGTGGGAATTGTTATTTTTTTTTTGTACTGTGGTCGTTCTATGCTCTGTATTGTGCCAACGATTGAGATTCCACTGAACGAAATTTAGAAGGAAAAGGAGGCATATACAGTAGCATTCATAATTCTTAATAAGACCACCTACCGTTCTTTACAAATCTGTACATATATATAATAACAATATGTGAGTTTCTGTTTGGTTTTCTGTCGTGGCTATTTTCTGCTTTTCTTTGTCTGTCCCAGTAGAAGGCCAAGAGTATTGTCACACCCATCTTCATCCTAAATCCAAGTTACATTGATAATCATGCACGTGTATTTTTGAGATTGGCCTTCCTTGGCTACCTGATAAACACATGAATACTCTTATGTCATTGTTGCACCAGTTGATCAACTGCTTTTATCAAGAATCAAGAAAAGCAAATGCAATTTATCAGCAATACTAACAAGTATGTTCTCAATATCGGTATTTTGCAGAGCTCTCACCACAATTGATGATTTAACCTGTGCAAACATTGGAGATTTGCATGTTACTAAATCATGTTTAAACATATTGTATTTGATAGTTTATATAAATAACAATTACTGAAATCTGATAGACAGTAAACGTGTATGGTTTCTTGGTTTTTGTAGTGTCTTTTATATGCTTTTTCCATAAGTAACGCTTGCTGAGCATAAAAGGTAGTGAAGCAAAAATCTGCAAATATTTTGTTTCAGCAGAAAGCTTAATGATGATATATTGTAAAACATCTTAAATGGATATTTGTTGAGGAATTGGGTGGATATTATTTTAACAATAGCTGTGTTGGTATTTAAATATCGTATTACACAATACGTTGTAGTGATGTTACAATCATTATTTTAATCGTGTAATACCTATACTTTTTACAAACTAAGAATTAATTAATGTTGAAGTTAAATAAATTAATTTCGAAAGGAAATTGAATATTATGGGTTTACTCAAGTCAAATAAGTTTTGAAATGCATTCTTAATGTATGTTTTAATAACAATAAATTGAAGAACCAATCATGTAAAATAAAAATTTTAGTTGATTGGTTTTTACCTTATAAGGAAAAATCGTATTAAACTGTGGCAGGTGAACCATGGTTAGGAGAGGTACCAGAAAGAGTGGGGCAGCTAAAGGGCACAGCATGGCACCACCACAACAGCCTACTCCTACCACCCGACCTAATGAGGGGGGAAACATCTCTGCACAGGAACAAATACCAGCGGGAGAAGTGTTGAACTTAATGAGATCTTTCCAACACATGTCTGAGGCATTAATAAACCGTTTGGAACGGGAGCATGGAGGACCGGTCATACAAAATGAAACACCCCAAGATACCACAAGAAACGATGTACGTCGAGACTTGGAAAAAGTAAGATTTCCAGAGTTTCGGGGTTCCAATGATGGTCAATCTGCAGAGGCATGGCTGGAAAACATGGCTATGTGTTTTACCCTAAGAAACTACACCTCAAACATGAAGGCTAAGATGGGTATATTCTAGCTAAAGGGAAGCGCACTACTTTGGTGGAAGACATTATTAACCCAATTGGGAATGGATATATCAGAAGTAACTTGGGAGCTATTTGAAGAAAAATTTAGAGAACGCTACCTGTTAGAAGAGTTCCTCGAGAGATAGCTAAATGAATTCAATTCATTAAAGCAGGGGAACCGCTCCCTGCCAGAATATGAGGCACGTTTCATGGAATTACTCCGTTATGCCCCTCATTTAAACACAAAGAAGCTCAAGGTGAACAAATTTGTGTATGGATTAAATGTTAACATTCGGAAAAAGGTTAGAATCCTAATGCCTCGCACCTTGCACGAGGCAGTTCAATGGGCAATCATTGCAGAGGAGGAAATCATAAGCAGTGAGCATAGTAATTCTACAAGGCCCACAGAATCAAGAGTACCTGTTATGGAGCGTAGAACTTGGCAAGGGGGTCCCGCGCTAAATCATCAAAAGTGGTCAGGAAGAAATCAAAGAACACCATATAGGCATCTAGCTCAGCATCCGCGCAGGGCACCGCAGCAAGCTCGTCAGCCACCACTGCACCGGCCTATGCGACAGCACCAAGTCACACAACCTTAGCACCAACCCTCTTTCCAGCAGAGTTTCAGACCAGCTCACAGTTCAGTTGGTAGAATCCAAGTCCCTAGGAAGGGGTGTTGGACTTGTGGGGGTCCTCACTACGAGAGGTATTGCCCTCAAAAGACAGGTAATACCAACTCAATTAAGAATGCAACTACAGTGGGAGATCTGGGGAAGGCTCATCGCATCCATGCAGCGGTGAACAATCGCCAGGTCGAACACCAGTCCACTGTGTTAGAAACCTCAGGTAATATTGATGGTATGAGTTTTGTCATTTTAATAGATCCAGGGGCTACTGATTCTTTTATTTCTATAAAAGCATTATCATTGATTAGACATAAAGCAACTCCACAGTATGAATTTAGACATGTAGAAATGGCTTGTGGTATGAAAAGAAATGTAGGAAAAATGGTAAAGGATTGTGAGGTGGACTTGGGGTATGTAAGACCAAGGTATCCTTGTACTCGACAACTCTAGGAGGTTATGACGTAGTTATAGGAATGGATTGGTTGGAGCGGAATGAGACGCTCCTAGATTCCAAGGACAAAATTCTACATTTCACCGACGATGACAGCCTAAGAAAATCATTAAGGGGAAGGAACCGAGGGGTGTCCCTGAGGTTCATCTCCTCCATGCAACTAATGAAATTTAGGCGAAAGGGATGTCAATTTTATTCAGTGGTAACTCTTAATGAAAAAATGACTTTGAAGATTTTGATAAACACCCTCTCCTTGTCGAATTTAAGGATGTATTTCCCCAAGAACTACTCGGGCTACCCCCAAAAAGGGAAATTGATTTCACCATCGACCTTAAACCCGACACGGAGCCTATTGCAAAGACACCCTACCGGATGTCGGCTCCAGAGCTAAAAGAATTGCAGATCCAATTAAAGGAATTATTGGACTTGGGGTTCATACGACCTAGCATATCTCCATGGGGAGCCCCAGTGATTTTTGTAAAGAAAAAGGATGGGTCTTGGCGACTATGCATTGATTACCGCCAGTTGAATAAGGTAACGATAAAGAATCAATACCCTTTGCCAAGGATAGATGACTTATTTGATCAAATGAGAGGGGCCACGGTGTTTTCAAAAATAGGTCTGAGGTTGGGATATCATCAGTTGAGAATCAAAGAAGAAGATATTTCGAAGACAGCATTCAAAACAAGATTTGGGCATTATGAGTTTGTAGTTTTACCCTTTGGACTGACAAATGCCCTGAGTGTTTTCATGAGTTTGATGAATGGAATATTTCGAGATTACTTAGACAAGTTTGTACAAGTCTTTATCAAGACATTTTGATCTACTCAAAAACCCCAGAAGAGCATGATGAACATTTTAGGATAGTCTTGCAATGTCTTAGAGAAAACCAACTGTTTGGGAAGTTGTCAAAGTGTTCCTTTTACCAAACCAAGATTCATTATCTTGGACACATTATCTATGGGGAGGGTATCGCAGTGGACCCAGTAAAGGTCGAAGCCATCATGGAATGGCCAGCACCAACCAATGTTCATGAAATACGAAGTTTCATGGGCATGGCAGGGTACTATCGAAGATTTGTCGAAGGGTTTTCGAAAATAGCAAGCCCCATTACCGAGCTCCAAAGAAAGAGCAAGAAATTCATCTGGACTGAAAAATGTGAAGAGGCATTTCAATAGTTAAAGGTGTTATTAACGACAGCACCAATTTTGAAGGTGCCGGATATGGAACAAGAATTTTTGGTTTGCACTGATGCCTCCAAAGAAGGACTGGGTTGTGTGTTGATGCAAGAGGGAAGAGTAATAGCCTATGCATCAAGGAAACTCAGAACCCACGAAGAAAACTATGCAACCCATGATCTAGAGATGGCAGCAGTTGTTTATGCACTAAAGATTTGGAGACACTACCTTCTAGGAAGGAAGTTTGATCTTAGGACTGACCATTGTGGGCTACAACACATATTCACTCAAGATCACTTAAACGCAAGGCAAAGACGATGGTTTGAGCTAATTAGTGAATATGATTTTGATATCACTTACATCAAAGGAACGGTAAATAGGGTGGCTGATGCCTTAAGTAGGAGGCCGCGGATATTTTCAGTGATTCCCTTGAAGACAAATTTGAGGGAGAAACTGCTTGAATTACAAATTAAAGACACCTGGTATCAGGAGGTTAACAAAAGTTTGAGGGAGGAGGAAATGAGGGTCCCAAAATATGAAGAATACTCTTTTGATAATGATGGGCTACTACGATTTTGGGGAAGGATATATGTACCACCGAATGAAGAGATACGCCAATTAATCTTAAATGAAGCACATCGCGCTGTATACATGGCACACCCTGGTGTCAAGAAGATGAGTGCGGATCTGAAACCATTATTCTTTTGGAAGGGGATGAAGAAGGACATCGTGAACTTGGTAGCAAGATGCCTAGAGTGTCAACGAGTAAAAGCTGAACACAGGCATCCGGTAGGTTTATTACAGCCCCATGAGATACCAAAATCTAAATGGGAAGTTATATCAATGGACTTCATTGTGGGACTACCAATGACCCCAAGAAGACATGATTCCATATTTGTGGTAGTGGACACGTTGACCAAAAGCGCCCATTTCATACCAGTTAAGACTACATATAAGGCCCCAAAAATTGCGAGGGTTTTTATTAATGAGGTTATGAGATTACATGGAGTGCCTAGAAAGATCATATCCGACAGGGGAGCAATGTTTACTGGAAGATTTTGGACCAGTTTCCAAGAAGCTTTGGGAACCCAGTTGAACTTCAGCACTGCTTATCACCCAGAAACAGATGGGCAGTCAGAGAGTACAAATCAAATCCTTGAAGACATGCTTTGAATGTATGTGATGGACCAACAAAAGAGATGGGAGGAGTTTTTACCACTTGTAGAATTTTCTTACAATAATAGTTATCAGAGTTCCATCAAGATGGCGCCATTTGAGTTCTTATATGGAATACCTTGCAGAACACCTCTTAGTTGGGATCGACTAGAAGACCGAGTATTAATAGGACCTGAGGTGGTGCAAGAGATGGAAGAACAAATGACCATGATTAGGAGGAGGCTAAAGGAAGCTCAAGATAGACAAAAGAGCTATGCTGATGCTCATCGAGTAGACCGAAGTTATGAAGTGGGGGATAGGGTGTTCCTGAGAGTAAGGCCCCAAAAAAGCTCTATAAAATTTGGAAAAGGAGAAAAATTGTCTCCACAGTTTGTGGGACCTTTTGAAATATTAGAAAGGAAAGGGCCGGTGGCATATAGGCTTGCCTTACCTCCATCTTTAGCACGTATGCATGATGTGTTTCATGTTTCTGTTTTACGTCATTATATTTCAAATCCTTCACATATTATTGACTTGGTTCATTTGCAGGTCTCAGACGAGGGAGTAGTGATAACCGAACCAGTTTGCATACTGGACCAGAGAAGTTTGCAGCTTAGATGACGGTTAGTGGACTAGGTCAAGGTCCAGTGGGACCATTATAGTCCCAGTTCAGCTACTTGGGAGGATGCCGAGGAGATGCGTCACCATTTTCCTTACCTATTCCAGGGACTTCGAGATGAAGTCTATTTTTAAGAGGGGGTGTATGTAGTGCCCGCACTAGTTGACTGACAGTGATATGACACAAACTTTTAATTAGCCATAAGGCACACACTTTATTCTTTTAGGACCTCAGGTTGAGGATCCAGACACATGACACTATTATTTGAGATATTCATGGTTATGATTGATTTTATGATAGCATGAATGGTTATGTATCTTATCTATCAGTATTCCGATGATTGCATCATGAAATAGTTAAGTTTAGTATTTGAATTTATGATGAGGGTAGTAAAGAATATGTATGCGCTCTACTAAAAGTATAATGATGATAAATTTGATAGATAGGTATATTTCTATGATGTTACGATGTTGAGGGCTTAATGAATATGTATGTTTCCATTTATGATAAATGATGATAGCCATGAGGGATGTGTACCCTCTGTTACCTACTTCCATTAGTTCAAGCTTATAATGGACAATGATGTGAATGACCAGGAATTGTTAATGATGCTATTATGATAAGGACTAACAGTGAGAAACCTTGTTGCTAATGATTTTTTAGTATGGCAGGAAACGATCAGAGGCGCTCGCTTATGACATGTCGATGACACCTGGTTTGATGAAAATTCATATTATTTTATCTTTTAAAGTCTAAGTCGATCTTGAAATCTGCCATATATGTTTAACTATATTCTGATGATATGTTAATGGTTGCAGGGACAGATTAGTTGCTTGACCGAATGACTCACATATGGGTGATGGGGTTGTACAGTTGGATGGAACTACATGGGAGGGGTGGGACAGAGTCCCTAATCTCACCCACTAGCATTCCCGCTGTGACTTGGGCTGGAAGGGTTGAAACACCTTCGCCTTGAAGATCATGATGCCATGAGGGCAGGTCCCAAAGTTGGGTCGCTCATGAGGAGTTTAATGGGGGGCGCGCATCAAGGCGGATTCCTTGATCCCCGACACCATTAGTCTCACTATAGCAGGCAACATAAGAGATGATAGTGGTCTATGACGTTGCACGATATTTTCCCCTTGTAGTCACTGGATGCTTGAAGGGCAAGTGGTGTGGCACCCTTGGAATTTCTGGGAAAATTCTTGAAGGGCACGACCAACTTGGCACCCTTGGCATAACAATTAAACTGTTAGGTGTGGCACCCTTGGAACTTCTAGGGGGAAGTTCTTGAAGGGCACAACCAAACTTGGCACCTTAGGAATCATTAAAAATAAATAATAATAAATCAATATAAGTAAGGAATGAAAACTAGGTAAAGTTACATCAAGGGTAAATGATGACTAGAAACCAAGGTAATTAAATAAAAAATAAAACTTGGAATAAGAAGGATCATAGGAAGAAATAAATAGAGTACCTTAAAAAAATTCTACCCTCCCCATGTTGGAAAATACTAGGTAGATTAGGTGGTTTAATTAGATAAAAGGGGAAGACAAACATATTGTAAGGATAAAGATTAATCCTAAACCAATTAAACGTAATTAAGAAAAGAGGAAGGTGAATTAAAAGAAGAAAAATAAATTAAATTTAGAGAAATGTAGAGAAGTTCCATGTGGCATCAACCAACATAAGAATATCCCTCTAAGAGATAACCTGAGTTTATTTAGGAAGTGGATTGGGGATAAAATATTGACTCATTAATTGACTCCAAGTAATAAATACAATTTAAGGAATAAAAGGGGGGAATAAAGAGACAACTAGGAGAAGAAATATGAATCTTGTGAGGTGAGGAAAATATTAGTTTTAAATAAAAAGCCAAGTAAATAATTTTGGGGGACCCTTGATGAGAGAGTGACACATGGGTAGGTGAATAATCAAGCTATTAAATTAAAAAAAAAACATATTATAATTATGCATGACATGCCAAGTGTCATCTATGAGGACTCTTATAAAAGAACGGACAAACCATGGTAGAGGGGACTTTTTTTGGGAACCCTATTGTTGGATGGATGATATAATGTCAAAGCAGTGACTACGAAGCTATAGTGAGTTTGGTGAGGTAGATGATTTCTTTTTAGAGAGGGGACTCTTGAGCTAAGGTTGCTCTCCTCTGCCTGCTAGATTCTTCCTCCATTGTATAACCCCATTGCAGCTCGGGGGTCCGCGGGGAAGAAGAATACCCAAGGAGTAGGCTGAGAGGTTAACCGGTGGGTCTCGTTTTCGGATCAAGTGCGTCATCATACACTCGCAGAAGTGACCGACAACAAGGAAATACCAGCGACAACAGATCAAGCGGAGTCTGGCCTCTCCGGTGTACGGTACATGTGTATTTCGTTACTACTTGACCTTAGATTTAAAAGTATATAAATGTGGTGTTATGTTCCTGAAATGAGCATCGACGATGTGTGTGTGTGTTGATTGAATTGAAATCCCAATGTGTTTATTTTTTTGGTTGTAATTGCTGTGTAACAAAAAAAAAAAATAGCTTTAGCAGGGTCATTTCACTGTTTTAGCTGGGGCGTTTCAATTTAGAACCCTGCATGGTATAAATTATTTGAATCTCGACATAAGAGGGAATGATTACATGATTATTTTCATTTACTTCATTTTGTTGACACATTGGTATAAACATTCTTGTTAGAGTTTATCTTTCAAAACTTGGATTTTCCTTTCCACTTTTAATTTCTTCATTTTTATTTTTGTTTGTTGATTTCTTTTCTCACTTTAGCTTAAGAATTATTTTCCTTTTGATTTCAGTTTTTATTTTGGTCATTTTTCCATGATTTATATGGAAGGCTTTCTTGTTACCTAACAATGGTCGGCATACGTAGGGAAAAGTTGATAATAGTCTACTATTAGATTTTTCTTAAAATCTCTTAATAAAATTTGTTTTCTTATTATAAAGGTAGACATATTTAAGGAAGAAAATTACAAAACAAGAAAAGTTGACAAAGTATCATAAAATCAGAGAAATTTCTTTTTCATCAAAATTGTAATTATTTTGAAATTTCAATATTTTATTAAAATCTTTCAAAATTCTATTATCAATCAAGAAAAGTTATTTTTAACCAAATAAAGACACTTTACAGCAAAACACCTTTAACTCTGAAATTGTCATTCTTAACTCTTAAGGAGTCAATAATTCTGCCTATCCCAAAAAATCTTATTTTTCTAGAGGATAATCTAAAAATATATTGAAACTTAAAAGATAAGAGGTCTCATTATGAGCCTTCTTACCATGATTATAGGGGAAAAGTAGGCTAACATTACCAACACTGCTAAATAAACCAAGGTAATGACTTATGATTGTAAACAATTATAAAGCAAGGGGTCTCATCGCAAGCCAACTTGTTCAGTGCAATAATAACTAATGAATGACATTGTCAACTATCTGGCTACCAAACCAGAACAATAGCTTTTAAGAACAAAAAGAATAAAATGATATATATATATATATATATATATATATATATATATATATATATATATATATGGATTTATCTTTAGGTCAATAATTCTTAAATAGATGAGATTCTGAATAATTCATTATGAAAAAGTAACCATGTCGAGACTATAGATGTTTGCTGGCAGCACTCGCTCTACCTGTGACAAATGACTATATTTTAAAAGCTAAGTTGTAAGGTGGCCCCTGCTTTTATCTACAACTAATTAAGGATTGATATAGAGCTCTGAAATATTTTAATTTATGAGGAATTTTAAGAAAAATTACAGTAAGATGATTATTGCTTTTATTCAGACTAATGAACCTAGTCAAACATTCCAAAAATAATTCTCTTCTTTAATTATTTTTACTTTAATTTTAGGAAAATCTCATTCATACCAAACAGAGATAACTGGTTCTTCTCCCATGTGTCGCCATTGTTGTGGTAAAAAACAACTCCCCCATTTTTACTTGTTCACTTCAAATAATGGGGACCTTTTCTATAAAATTTTTGGCTAAACGCCTTTTATGATCTTTATTAAGTTGATTATCTTATGTTTTTGTTAATTTTTCATTTTTTTAGACTTTCGTTTTTGATTGCTTTGTTAAAATCGATTTATTATAAACTTTCCGTTGATACTTTTTTGCCTCATTTGATCAACTGGTTTGTAAATAACACTCTTTTGAAGTCTAATCATTTGTCGCCTGTGTTAAAAATGCGTAAAATGTACAATATTCCATTTTTGTAATTAAATTAGTTCAATAATGCATTTATTTTAAATATTAACCCCTAGTTAGTTATTACTAACATTTTTCATTTTTTATTTATACAGCCAAATCATGAAGCATCCAGATTTCAGTGATTTACTTTAATTTTCAAATAAATTACGGATCTCGAAAAGCCAAAATGTTAAAATGGCTGTAGTTTTTTTTATTTTTATTTTTTATTTATCGAAGTCGTTTTAGTTTAAATAGGCAAATTATGTTTTAGATAATTTCATAACTTGACTAAACATCATTAAACTAAATCCAAAAAATAAAATAATATAACAAAAAATATATAAATAATAAATTAAACTAAATCCAAAAAATAAAATAATATAACAAAAATATATAAATAATAAAATTAATTATCGGGAAATCAAAAAATATATAAATAATAAAATTTATTATCGGGAAATCACATCGGAGTTTTTAATTACAACATTTATAAAAAACCCTTGACGATTCCATCCTCCCAATATCCGATCTCTCGATTTAAAAAATTCAAAAAGCATGTCGCATTAACCAACTCTCGTTATAAACTTTCATTAAAAAGATCACATCAGAGCTTTCAAACATGACAAGTTTAACAATCCTTGAAAACTCCCAATCTTCGATCTCCCAATTAAATTGAAGACAAAGGCATGAGACATTAAACCAAATTCTCATTTGTAATTTGATTTGTTTTTTGAGTTTCAAATCAACACTCATACGAATGAGTGAATGAGTGAAGTAAAGTAGTTGTAATTTGATATTAGTTTAAATATTATTTAAATTAATTAATAGGTAAAATAATAATTAATTTAAGTTTAATTAAAATTAATTATTATTTAGATTAATATTAATTAGTTTATAAAAAGTTAATTATATATTAGTTAGTTAGATTAATATTAATTAATAAATAGTTTATTAAATAATTAGTTTAGTTTATGATTAATAATTAAATTAGAATTAATTATTAGATAATTAAAGCTTAATTTAGGATTAGATTTTTTAAATTAAAATTCTAATTTTAGTCTAGCAATAGAATTAGTAGAATTATGTCAGATTTGACTCATCAACTTTGGAGGCTCCTAGATTGAGGTTCACTTAGCCAAATGAGGCCTATGATGGCTCATTGGAGAGATAAAATCAAGGAGAATATTTTTGAGGAGGTTTTACTAAAATATTTGGTTATTTATTAGGTTTAAAATTAGACAGAAGATCAAGCTCCAAAATTTTAAACAAAATCAATTTTCTGAGTTTTATTTTTTTCATTTTCATTTGCCCAAGCCTCTTCTAAGTGCAAATTCATTCATCAATAATATCCTTGGCCAATTAAAATCATCATATGCATCAATAGAAAGCTCAGATTTATTTTTCAATTAATTAATTGTATTTGATTGGCTTTATTTTAATGCCAAAAATGACATCTTGATTTTATTTTTTCATCTTAATTTATTTTGGTTTCTTTTTGCTGGAAAACAATAGAAGAGATATGGAGAAAAGATCTCAACCAATGAGAATGCTCTAGTAATCAAAATATTGGAATTTTGAGCAAACAAAATTGGAATGAGTAGATTTTTCTTCAACAAGTTTTCCTCTCAAAAATACCTTTGGAAATATTATAAGTGGCAAATTGCAGAATGTAATTAGGGGGTTGATCTCCTTTGTAATTTTGGACTTCTAAAAGCACTTCTGCAATAAGAATTTAGAGTTGTAGGAAAGAGGAGAGAAAATCTCAGATCTAAAGATTATTGAGGATTTTTCCTTTGTATCTTGAATTATGTATGATGGCCAAAGTTTACACTATTGAAACTCTAGTTTTGAAAGCAGAAGTTCAAGCAATGTAAGGACTGCTGGAGAGTAGGGTAAGAGAAATGGACGCAATAAATTGGTATTTCTAATACCACTATTTCAAATACTAGTTTCATTTTTATGATAACAAGAATGTGTCATTTTATTCATGTTTGTGCACTTGTGTTGATATGGGTAATTTGTCTCAATATTGTTGTTATGTATCTCTGCTCTTATGGGTTAAATTCTGATTTCTGAGTAACTATTTACTCAGAAATCTGTCTTATAGAACTGATTTATTAAATAGTGATGTGTTGTAAACTATTTCGGCATATTATTGTTTAATTATTAGATTTGCTGAATTGACAATCAATATCAAGTTTGTAAACTACTCTTCGATTGTTGTTGGTTTATTATTTCAGTTAAGAGATCTCAATAGGATGTGTTTCGGTATTCACAAATGTCAGTTAATTGAATTGCTTCATTAGCTTGATATTAACTAAAAGCCAGACATATTTAAATCCTCATCATTTAATTATCTTACTTTTAGTTGGGTTAGATCTATATCTACCTAGTTGAGATAGGATTATGATTAGTTTCTTTTGCTTGCATTATAGAATAAATTTGCATTTAGATTAAGTTCTACATTCTTTTAAGTCCTCTTTTAAAAGAGGAAAAATTTTAGTTGTGGCTTGGCTGAACCCAAATCAGCTTAAGGGTCATTCTTTTGCTCGATCAATAAGAAGAAGTGATCTGATATCCCTATCTATTGGTAGTTAAAGATACATCGTAAACCAATAACAATAGGGAAAAGGTAACTGGACCTAGTTAAACCAGTCAAAGCTACTACTCCAAACGAAAAAGGAGCTGCTTCAAGGTCCACCGGGTGGTTATCCCCCAATGTCGAGACAAACATTTTTGGTCCTCAACACCTTGTTACGTCATTATTTAAGGGTACGAATCTTGGAACATCAATTTGAAGTTATCACATATGAGCACATTCCTAGAGAATTTAATATAGTTGTTGATTCATTGGCAAACTATGTGTTGGATTGGCATATGTCTCATTCACTATAGATACATGTATGAAAAGTAAATATTTACAGTTAAAAATTTACAAAAACACTTAAAAAACATTTACATCATAAAATACCTATATATATATATATATATATATATATATATAATATATATATATATATATATATATCGAATCCAGTTTTTAACATCAAAATATTCCAAAACTTGGGTGTTTTAAGTACAAAATGGCTACTAAGCTTAGCTATAAACACCCATTGCCTATTCCAAAGCGCTTGCTAAGAGAGCCTACTGCTCCTGAAATGATAACACTACTCTAGCTATCCTCTGAAGAGGAACCAGAAACTGCTCAAGCACACTGACTGTGTGCTGTTGCATATGAACGGGCATCTCCCTCATAGAAAGGAGAGCACACCCATTCTCAAGCCCTCCAGGTTCCTCAAAACCTCGTGAAGATTGTCAACATCACCCCACCCCAATAGGTAGTTGGCCTCCCCACCCCATATGGCGAGGTTCTTCTGCAGGTCATACTGGCACCACATCGGTGTCAAGAAAAAAGGTTCATGTCAATACTTGTTCACCCATAAAATCAACAAAAAAATAACATAAATATTCAAAAGCTTAAAAATACTTTAAGTACTCTCAAAGATCATTCTTACCTTGACGACCCCAGTTGGTCTCGGGAGGCAGCATCAAGTCAGGGTCGTCGGTGAAGTCCGTGCCCTCATAGAAATAGTTGTCAATCATCACAATCTAGCCACGAAGCCACTCGAGGAACTCTTCCTCGAAGAAGTGTCGGATAGGTCCTCCTCCTGTGCAAGGATCAAGTGATGCCCATCGTCCCTATCTTGAATCCCTCAGATCAAAGGGACCTAAGCTCATCCTCGGGCACATAATAGGTACCCAAGTGTGAATGAGACAATGAGAGTGCCATACCCAAAACTCTGTTGGGTTCAAGTATTGCATGCGGTCAATTCTGCCTTTAACTAGCGAAGCACTACTTCACACCAGTTGAACATCTGAGGCAAGACAAAGTCAGTTGCAAGCAATAGTTGGGCCTTTGTTGCAACGTGAAGACTCTTTGACCCCGCCAAATGCAAAATCAACCATAAAATGGCCCTCATAGATCCGGACCTAATCCTCTCTATGGTGACTCTGGTGTTGACGAGTCCACTGTCAGGGATACAGTAAGATCGAACCAGCTTTAGGGTGGATCGAGGATCAAGCCTACCCCTGGTCAGGTTTGCTTATATTCCTTAGCACGACAAACCAGTCAAAAAGTAAATATCATCATGGCCAATGGCCAACTCATGATCTACAATTGTGAATAACTGCTCATGTTCATCCCAGCGCTGGATAATCCATCTCAACAAGTCCTCCTACCCTTTCATCAAGTCCAAATTCACATACTTCATCAAACCACAGTGGAAAAATGCAAGTATGCATGCTAGATCATTTTGCATCAGTAATTCCTAGCTATCATGGGCCCGTTCTCTCCATAGGCTAGTCATAATGGCTCGAAACCTGTACAAAACAACCCAAAAATCAGTCAAAATGGGGCAAAAAAGCTTTTGAAATTGCTTCTTGGGGTTTTAAAATGCACTCTAATGCTTTAACACTCCCCTTAGTGGTACACATGGAAGATTAACGCCCTCCAGCAGGTCGTAAAGGGTGTTTAACGTTCCCTGCAGGCCTGTCAGAGGGTGTTAATGCACAAATACTATATTAGGGCTCCCCAGATCTGCAAAAATCCACCCCAAAAACTGATAAAAAAAAGGTTAAGTAAAGCAAATATTAAGGTTTTTTCATCTACATGGGATTAACAACACGTCGAATGGTCGCTTGGATCTCCCGCAATCGTCCGTGGAAAATTTGCTCCTCTTTGGCTCCAAAACGCTCTTACAATTCTCAAATAGTGAAAATGGTGAATGTGAAAGCTCAAGAACTCTCTTATATTTATTTCGGAGACATGAATTATCTTAATTGAAGTCATTAAAGAGGAAGTAGTCCATTCCCCATGATTTTTATCATGCATGACCCCATATTGACAGAAATTGTTGCTTTTATTTCGATTTTTTGATGAAAGCACTTTTAGGAATGAATGGCAGCAATCACCACATCCAATTCTCAATGAGAGCTTTCCTTTATGGGATATTTTGTCTCTCCTAAATCGAAAAATCCCGGAGTTTCTCATGATTGGGCTCGTTAAACACCTATAACAATGGTCTGAGCAACTCTTTTTCGCTCTTTTCCTATCTCATTAAATTGAAAAAGATCACTTGAGGATTCCTTTTAGGCGCTTTTTTCTCGCTCATAAAACTGAAAAAATCTCGAGTTCCTTATCCAGACTCATTAAACGCTTATGAAGAAGCTTTGAGCATTCTTTTAGGTACTTTTCTTACTCCTTAGATTGAAAATCCTGAGTTTTTGTCAATGGGTTCGTTAAAAATCTACGGCAACAACAAGAACACTTGCTTTTTTGGGACCATGTCTCGCTCTTAAATAAAAAAATCCCCAAGTTTTCCCTTCTTTAGGCTCATTAAATCTACGAAGAAGGAATGAGCAGTTCTTTTACCTCTTTTTCCTTGCTCACTAAACTAAAAAATATACTTTGAGTTTTCTTCATTTGACTCGTTAAAATTCGATGATGGTATTGAGTTTGTCATCGCGTGACTCATTAAAAATTCACAACGAATATCGAGTTTAGTTCATCTCCTCGTACTCATAATAAAATGAGGTCAACATCTATTGAGCATAGGTTTCTCTTTATCTGGAGTCAGTAGATTAACTCATGGAAAAGTAACCGATCTGGGTATACTATTAAATCTTTGTCACACCCGATCAACAACTATGACAAAGGGACCATCATGGAGTCATTCTTATGATCTTTTTAGACTCTCTAAATATGAAAATACCACTAATTTAGCTCATCTAGACTCATTAAATTACACAAATGTGAAGTAGAGTTGCTCTTTTTACGATCCTTTTCAGACTCTTAAAGCATGAAAAGATCGACAAGTTTGCCTGTCTGGACTCATTAAACTAATCAGATAGGGCATAGAGTCGCTCTGTTTGCAGTCCTTTTCAGAGTCTTAAAAATATATAAAGATCGATGAGTTTTCCCATTTGGACTCACTAAACTAATCAGATGGGGAAAGTGGACAATACAACTGTGTTCAGTATTTGAAAGTGTGTTTTGGCAGTAGTCATTCCCTTGAACATGGCATTCCCTTAGATAAACCTTCCTTGTGACGACCTCTTAATATGAATCTTACCATCCTATGAGTTTAGCCTATATACCCCGATGTTCTTGCATGTCTGTATCCTAACACTCTTTGGTGTTCATGGATCTAGTGTTGCATGGTTAAAATTGTTGTCAATCCTTCTATTGTTCAAGGGAAAACCTTTTTTCTTCTGTTTCCTCCATTAAACCATCAATCATATTCTTTCATCATGCCCTCTATCGTTTTGACCCAATTCTCAAAGATTCCTCAAAAAACAAATCATTCTTCTCCTGTTTCGTATCGATTGATGTAGGACACATTATTGCCTACCTTTCGACAGGTCTCTTCCTATCGACTTCAACACTCTATCTAGGAAGACGATCCAGAAACACTTCAGTGCCTTGGTACTTGCAGACATCAGTGGCAGGTTACCTTGTGTTTGGTCACAGGTTCTCATTATTGGCTCTTGTTTAAATGTTTGTACGAGTGTTCGACGACAAAAATATTTTTCACACTCGCTAGATTGTGCTATGCATCTTGGAGACCATCACCATTATTAGTGGCCTTCCTCACATTTGTTAACATTCTCCATTATTGAATGATAATCAGATGATTTCGTGCATGTTCGACATCAACACATATATTCACATGCACTGATCCGTGCTGTTCGGTGAAGCGGAAATCAAGACCTTGGGTAGAGGCTTGCATCACTCAACCTTGTTTCCTGTCCCAAGTTACGTATATTGTTTTTTGGAGATAGCTCATCAGAATGATCCTATTATGACAACGGTTTTGCATTGTGCTTATCGGCGGCCAGCATTGTCACATCTCTTTTATGAGAAAATCACTCTGACATAGCTACTGAGCGTGGGAATGCCCGACTCAGGACATGATTTTAGTTGTTATATATATGTGTTGTATTAGGTTTCTCGTACTGCTCGATGCTTTGATCCTCTCTATCTTTTTGTCAAGAAGGAACAAAACAATTAAGTAAAGTATTTTGGCCATTGTCGTAGCCTCTGATCTCACACTTTAGGGGGCATCTACTATATAGTAAGATGACCTCCTCATCATCTCAGAGGGGAAAGACATGATGACTGAAGCAATGACCAAGTTCACAAGCCCTGTTTCCAAGCTAACGTTGTCTATACACTAGCAACATGCTTTATAAAGCTTCTTAGTAAGCCTAAGGGTGCGTTAGTGACCTAAGGAACTCTACTTGTTACCTCGAGAACAACGTTAGTAAACCCTAATGAGATTCTAAGGGTCAAAGGAGCAGATTGACTAAGAAATATCCCTATATTTTCTCTTAAATAAACTCAGAAAAGCAAGGAAACATTCTAGTTCGACCTATTTGAGGGATTCCTAATCCTAATGGAGTATGCAAATGGGAAAGAACTCAAAAGAATGACAACATCATTGCTTTTACTTAAGAAACTCATGGAGAAACTTGGCAACCCTAACCTCACATGCTACATAAGCAGAGCTAGGGCTATTATGAAATGGGTTAGATCATTTGAAAGGATAGCTTGATTTTAGAGCAGAGTCTCAAACTTAAGCATAAGAAGTTGGTAAGAAGGGAGAGAGAGAGAGGAGCTAGAGGGCTAAGGGAAGGCTGATGCAATCGATGGTTGTAATCACTCTCTCGACATTAATATAGAACTGTAGTTGTACTGTCCACTCCGTGATGTTGGCACTATAATTCATTTATATGTTTATTCAATGTCTTTTAGCATGAGTAGATTAGTAATGTGCAACTAGATGTATTTTGTATATTCATGCATTGATTATCAAGGTTATATGTTGTGATTAAGCTTGTCTTTTCTATGTGTAGGACTTGATTTGGAGTCAGCTCAGGGGACTTCCACCTAGCTACATTGCGCTCTCCAGCAACTCCACACGAAGGCTCGAGGTAATGAATCCGTCCCGCTTTGATAGTTAGTTGTTGAATATGGACATGCATGTATCTTTGTGACAACTGCAGATAATCTTACAGTCTGCCAAGGGTCCCGGGAAGACCCTTGAGGGTTCCTTCATCTTCCATACACTGTGCATTAATCCATATAGTAAAAATTATTTCTCCTCTGCTCAATATCCAACAACCCACTATTATTATCAATAATAGTCACTCATCATATCTCTCTCAACACTTTGTCAACACCACAACATCATACTATTCTCTACCCTCTGCTCTTAACAACATACATTCAACACTTAAACCCTTATATTCCATAGGTTCTCTCGACCTCTCACACATGAGCACATGCTCTCTTAGCTTCTCACACAATAGCATTGACTCAATCTGGGTCTCTTTCCTCTACATAGGAACTCTCCTCAGCAGCGCGCACACATGTACAAGCTCTCCACATAGCTCATTGGAAACAATTCCCCTTGTTTTCTGCACTGCAATCTTGTGTTTTGTTTCACTGAAACACCAGTGATAAATGTTGTTTGTGTCATTCATCATTTCACCATTCACGTTTCCTGAGTGTACTTAGAACTTAACACTCCTTCCGACTATTTCATATGATACATAGGTATTAGAGCTTCATTAACCACTGAGACTGAGCTCCATTATCTCACCCATTGTTGTTGCATTAAAAATGAGGATGGGAACTTGAGTATTCCCATGCTGAGACATAAATTCTTAGTTAATCCTGCACACTCAAACAAGGCTTATGTGCTTTCTATGAACAAATATCATGTACTTGAGGCTCTGGTCTTCATTCAATTTCTCATAACACGGAAGCAAGATCACGGATGGCTTGTTTGAACTCATGACAAAATCCTTTAAATCATCCTGCACAATCATGGTCATTGTTGTCTTGAATCAACGATCTCTGCAGTCACTATTATTCCATCGACCAACTCTTTTTAGCAAAATCACTGTGCACAGTTACGCGTAGCTGCTAACTCATTCATCATTCAAACATATTTGTACTGCAATCTTAGAGCCCCTCATTTCATAACTTTATTAAGGCAGGATATTACGAGATCATGAGATTCCAATATTGGCATTTAGCCCCTTTTGCTTTGCCGCTTATTCTTTTTCCACCATAGGACCAGGTGCTATGATCGACAACATCTCTTAGGGGCCTATCTCCTTATGTTCCTTCTCTACACCTTTGATTCTTTGGGCTTCGTGACCAAATGAAAACAACATCGGAAGCTCCCTATATCAGAATTTTCTTCAAATTTCAATTATAGAGGAGATACGAAAACTTTGACCTCTGAAATATACTTCCCATGTGGCATCTCCCTAACACTTTCTTGTTCTATGCCCTTGGTTCTTTGGGCTCCACGACCAAACTCCAACAACATTGGAACCTCTTTGTATCAGAAATTTCTTCAAATTACAATTATAGAAGAGTAACAAAAACTCCAACCTCTGAAATATACATCCCACGTGGTGTATCCATAACAGTTTCTTGCTTTATGCCCTTGGTTCTTTGGACTCCATGACCAAGTGCCAATCAACATCGAAATCTCCCTCGTATTAGAAATTTCTCAAAATTCAATTATAAAGGAGTTACGAAATCTCCGACCTTCGACATACTTCTAGGGTGACATCATGCTCGTGTCATCAACCCCACATGACATCTCCTTAGTGGTGATACGTGTCACTAGGATTTACCCCATTAGGCCACTCAATAATGATGAATCTAACTGCCACATGTCCTTATATAGCCATGCCATGTTGATGTCATCTAACACCATCAGCGCTTGAGGACCAATCAACTATTTCCATGTGTCCTGTCAGAGGAGAGAGAAAGGGTCCCTTGTTCTTTGGTTTTGCAAACAAATTCATTTGTAAATCCCTGCTCCCCACAACCCTCGGTGCTTTTAAAAAGGATTCATGAATAATAATTTACGAAACGCTAAAATTCCAAGGTTCCAAAGATCCGAAATTTCTAGGCTACGATATTCCTACCTTCCCTATTCGACACATCCCAACTTGGCTAGATTTTGGGCAAGAAACCCGAGTTTTGTGGAGTATGCAGTAGAAAAGATGTCGCAGAGTATGAAGTGGACCATGTAGTAGAGAAGCAAAGCACAATGAATACCACTTAGCAAAATCACTGTGCAATATGGGGGCTTTGCGGCAAAGCCCCTTCTTTTTTGTAAAAACATATAATATTATATAAGTTGAAGGGTTTTGGACCATAGTCCCTTGTATTTTGGAAACCATGGTATCAGGTCCATGGTACTGTCACGATGTAATATCTCATGTAATAATATATATATGGATGAATAATAAAGAAGTAAGGCATAAAAAATAAAGTATTGATCAGGAATATGTGCTTATGGTTGTATTCTGTTGATCTGAGAAGGGTGAGGCTCCATAACTGTGTGCGCGGAGGCCTAGGTATGCAACTTAGTGCGTAGACCGTTTGCATCTTAGTGCGTAGACACCCTGTAGTTGTGTGTAGGGAAGAACAGTTTATTGTATAAATTCTATATTACAAGCAACAGTTCTTGTGGAAGTAGTCCCACATTGGGATGAACCACGCTAAAGTGTGTGTGTTCAGGTGTTTATTTTCTTAATATTTGCACTTTATTTCAGTACTGTGAAGTTTAAGATGTTTATACTATGTTTGAATGATGGATGTAATTCTTTGAAGTAAAATATAAGTGCAGATTCTTATATTATGTTTGAATGATGGATGTAATTATGCAAAGTAAAATCTAAGTGAAAAGTAGTTCAGGAATGTGAAGTAGCCTATTGTAGCACAACAGTTCATTAGAGTTACATATATTCACAACACAATAATGTTTATAATGCGAAGTAATTTATAAGTGTTAAAGCAACAAGAAAATATAGAATTTCCACATTGCAACATCCCTTAGGCTGCAGAAACTTGGTTCTAAGACCTCCCATAATCACGTCGGGTGAGACTGCGATCTGCTTGCAGGTCATTGCTGAGAGGGCTAGTGGTTGAGGGTTTTGTTGGTGTGCAGTAAACTCTGAACCTAGGTCAGACCAACCTAAGCCAAAAAATGGTTCCATTGCCGGGACTAAGATTTGTTTGAGGGATGTTTATGTGGCATTTGCCGAAGAAAGAAATTCAAAATTGGGTAGAACAGAAGGAATGAGAATTTGCAGAACAAGAAAATAGAAAACCTCATTTGTCAACGAGGAGGTGGTTGGAGAAGTATAATTTTGAAGATTAATGCAAAATTTTCTTTGGCTTTTTCCATGTGGAGTTATATGAGTGGGTATCTAGATTGACAAAAATAAAAGACTACTTTAAAGGAAACGAACCTAAGGAGTGGAATCCTGAATTAATACAACGACTTAAGAAAATCAACAATAGGCTCAAGAGTTGTTGATTTCTAGATTGATAACATCTTAGGAGGATTCATTACTGAGTTCATGGTAGACTCAATTATGTCCTACAACAAAGCTGAATGGAAAATTTTCAAAGGAACGCGAGGTAAGTTCTTAAAATCTATGAACCTTTGGACTAAGATGCTTTTGTGTGAAAAGGGGACTTTATGAATGTAGTTAGATTATTAGTTACTTATGTTTAGAAGATCCGAAGAATAGACTGGGACTATACGAAGTGGAAAAAGCTATAGAATAGATACCATAAAGAGATCTTGTTGCCAATATTTGAAGACTTTTATAGAAACTGACTATAGCACATTGTTAATTGAATCTAAAAGTGAAGAAAATTGTCCTGAGAACCCTAAAGTAACCACACAGTATTCACCCTTCCAATCTGAAAGTTTGCCGAAGCCATAATAAAGTAGTAATCAGGGTGCTTTTGGTTTTCCCAATTGCTCTAACCCCCTACCCCTCATCCCCCTCCCCTTACGAATCCCTCTCCCCTCCCCCTCCCCCTCCCCCGCAGCGAAGAAATATAGTCAATGATATTAAGTTCCTTGTTTTTAAAGGGACTGGATCAGAGGATCCAGAGCAATTCTGGTTCTTATGCAAAGCAGGTCCATGATGAAAATATGAAGAAAGCGCAACTTGTTACAACATTTTTGGATGGAGCGCTGACATGGTACATGAAGTATTCGAGAAATTCGAATAGACCATTTTTAGACATTAAAAAAAGGTTGATAAAATAATTCAAGAAGTTGAGGTCTGAGTCACAATGCATCACAGAGCTAAAAGAAATCAAACAAAAGCCTATTGAGTCTGTTTGGGAATTTGATCAAAGATTCAAGATACTATTGGATTAGGTGAGCTTCAAAATAGCTCTGCAACAACATAAAGAGTGGTTTATAGCCACGTTGCTTCCACATATAAGATTTCCTTTGTCACAACAGAAGATAGAAACTCAAGCCGAACCCTTAGAACTTGCGATGAAGTTAGAAGCTTCACCGGTAGATGATACCAATGCAGGTATGTAGCAGATCCAAAGTTAGATAGAAAATTTGACTATGCAGATACAAGATATAAAGAAAAATAAAGAATTTCAAGAAGAAGTATGGTGTACAAAGTGTACGAGAGAAGGCCATTATAAGGAACAATGTCCTCTTTTTAGAAACTGCATGGCTAATGAAGCACTGAATCCTTTGAATCCTGGATCTATCTTATGGTGTGAGATATGTAAAACTAGGGGTGAACATTGCGTCGAAGACTGTTATCTATCGAAAAAGTATGTGCAGACTCTAAGGAACCTATATTGCAAGTTTTGAAAATCAGCGGGACATGATGAAAACAATTGTCGAGCTTATGAACTAATGATGGATTGAAGTGTTGATGCATATAGGATGCAAGCCGAAGAACATGGACATGAGGAACATGGAAAACATAGTGATCGAGGTGGTTGTCAAGGTCAAGGTCGAGGTACTAGTTGCGATAACAGAGCTAGTCAAGGACGCAGACATATTATTTTTTATAACTGCAGCCAGGCTAGACACTTCACGAGAGACTGTTAGAATCCTACCATGACATGTAAGTATTGCAAATGTTTTGATCATGTAATTGAAGAGTGTTTGATACTTATGGCAAAAATGCAAGAAAAGAGGAACCAACATCCGATACAAAACACCCAAATAATGAATGTGTAACCTTGTATAAATATTGTAACAAGAAGTGGAGTTGTGACTGGGGATGATAAAGCAGATGGAAAGAAAGAATTTGAAGCTACATGGGTAAGAAAGACTATTGAAGTCACTGTGTTTTATATTCATAGGGAAAAATAAGCCTTTATGGAAGCAAAGCGAATCTTTATGGATGTAGGAGCTTCTACATCCAATGCACATCAGAATTAGAAGAATAAATGTGATATATAATCTTCGACACAAGTCCAAGCTCCGACAATATAGGAATAAGATGCAACATATCAGGTAGATACTTTAAAGTCTTTTCTTCAAACTTGTATGAAATTTTTGTGAGATCAAAGAGCTGTAGAAGGACTTCAAGAATTGATAAATTCTTGTGCATATAAAGAAGTATGACAGAGTGAGATGCACGAAGTTAATAATTTCCATAGACAAAAGAGAATTGGAAAAGAAATGAGGCTTAGTGCACAAATAGGAGAATATGACATGGACCAAGTTACAAACTATATTAGCAATAATTCTTGACTTGAAACAATAGTCAGATATAAATAGATGACGATGCTGATGGCATCCCTTCCAATACAAATCCAATTTGAACCAAGGCATGGTGAAAGCACTTGTTGATTTGCTATCCGAGGATGAAAATTGGTAACTTACTAGTAAGTACACAGACAAATGATTGGAAAGAAATCCTTTTTAGATCTAGGATCTGAAGATAATGTCCTGACAAAGAAAACATAGGAACTAATGGGTAGACCAAAGTTGCAATGGTCACCTATTCAGCTAAGAATGGAAAACCAACAAAAGATTGTTCCTCTAGGAATATTATCAGGAACTACAATAGACATTGAAGGGGTGCACACTACTACTGATTTTGAAATGATAAAAATTGTGGATGATAGTAACCCTTATCCTGTACTACTTAGACTGGATTAGGAATTTTCTAACATGGCTATATTAACCTTAAAGAAGAGGAAAATGATATTCGAAAGAAACAATATGAGAGTCATTGTTCCATTAGATCCATCAGAAGGAGAAAGGTATATTGAACTAGTTAAAGAAAAGTACAATGCAACAGACATAGAAAACATTTATCAGATAACAATTAAAGAAGAAGAATGGGTTAATCCCACTACAGATGTTAAACTAGGTTGGGAACAAGACAATTCCTACACTTTAGATTCAGAAGAAGAATTGGAAAATTGGAAAAGAGGTTACATGAAGTGTCTACAAGGCAATGTGAAAAAAATACTAAAGTAGCTCACTGTATGAGAACTGAGGTATGTGACTTACCTTTTTATGATGTTTTGGGTATTATAAATACTTGTCTTGAAGAATATGAAGAAAAGATACTAGAGTGTCAAAGATTATTAGCTCTAGATCTAGCATTAAGAGTTATGCACGCAAGATGGTGGGGTACACATAAGAAGAATATAGGAACTTGGCAAGAATGTTGAAGGTTGATATGGATAAGGTTTGGTCAGGTAGAAACAAAATTGGTAGATAAATATGATGCTCAAACTGATCCTAGAGAACACATCCAACTTTGTATGACAACATGGAAGGAGATTCCACAAGAATAATGGGTGCATGGGTTCATCCATACATGGAAACAAAACTTTGACATGGTAGTGCGAGTTGGGCAGAGATGGTTGATGGGTTTATATTGACATTTAGCTTCGAAGATGATTGTCCATATATATATTTATTCCTTGAGATAGTTCAAAAGAAGATTTTTGAGAACGAAATTCCATTCACTTGGTAGCCTGATTGGGATGCACAACTCCATAAGGTACTGGAATGATACAACATCACTGCAGAAGAAGATGAAGACCCTCACAATATTGACATAGCAAAATTTGAAGGCTACCACAAAGTGAACGGACCTAAATTAGAAATGCATGACATAACAAATCCATTAAAGACAAGGAAGGTGAACATAGGGTCAAAAGATGAGACAAAATTTGTAACGATATGAGATTAATGGGATGAAGAAACAATCAACAAAGTGAAATATATTTTGCATGAATACCAAGAGTTATTCCCCACTAATTTCTCAGATATGAAGGGCATAGTAGGAGACTTGGGAGTTATGAAGATTCATTTAAATCTTGACGTGAAGTCTGTAAAGTAAAGACCCTACATATTGAATCAAAAATATAAGGAGAAAGTAAAAGAAGAGTTAGATAAAATGATAGCAGCAGGGATCATTGAACCTATGGAGGAATCAAAGTGGGTAAGTCCAATGGTGGTCCAAGAAAAGAAGCCTAAAGGAGAAATCAAGATTTGTGTGGATATAATGAAATTAAATTATGCATGTGTGCATGATCCATTCCCTATACCATTTACATATGAAGTGTTGGATAATGTAGGTGGACAGGAGGTCTACTCATTCACAGATGGATTTTCAGGATACCATCAGATCCGAATTGCACCAGAAGATAGACATAAGACTACCTTTGCTACAAAATGGGGATCATATCAATATATAGTTATGCCTTTTGGACTGAAGATTTCCCCTGCCATATTTTCAAGAGTGGTGGTTGAAGATTTCAAAGAATATATTCACAAGTTTTTAGAAGTATACTTTGATGATTGAACAATATTTGGGTTATTGAAGAAACACGTTGCAAACTTAAGACTGATGCTCAACACATGTAGACAATATCAGATTTTCTAAATATTAAGAAGTGCATATTCTATGTACCTTTTGGTATATTGTTGGGAAATATTGCTTGCAAGAAATCATTGATGGTGGATCCCGCAAAGATGAATTTACCTCCATCAAAAATAGTGAGACAACTTCACACCAATTTGGGACATACATGATATTATAGAAAATTTATCAAAGGATATGCAAAGATTACTGCGTCTATGGAAAAAACTGCTTAAGAAAGATGTTACTTTCGTATGTAACGAAGAATGTCAAAAGTGCCTTGACACAGTAAAAGAAAATATGGTAACTGCTCCTATATTGGTATTTCTAGATTGGAATAAGGAATTTCATGTTCATGTGGATGCTTCATGCATAACTTTAGGAGTGGTTTTGGCACAACCTGGTGCAAGAGAAATTGATCACCCTATAGCTTTTGTAAGTAGGAAACCGTCAAAAGCATAAAATAACTATACAAATAAAGAAAGAGAAGGAATAACTATAGTATATTCTTCGCATAAATTCATACATTATTGTTGGGATCACATTTTAAGATGTTCACAGACCACTTTGCACTAAAGTACCTAGCAAATAAGCCTATTTTAGGAGGAAAAAATTGCAGATGGCTATTATTATTTCAGGAGTATGATTTTGAAGTTGTTGTTATGCCAAGAAGACTAAATGTTGGATCTGATCATTTATCAAGGTTAGAGATAAGAGAAGAATGAACGAGTATAGAGGATAATATTCCTGATGCACAGTGGTTTGCAATTAGGATAGTAGATGATCACTTCGCTGATATTATTCAGTTCTTAACCACATGAATGGCTCCTTCAGAATACACTATGCAGGAGAAGAAATGATTGGTGGTTAAGGCATCATACTTTTCACTGATAGCAGGACATTTGTATAAAATGGGACTAGATGGAATACTGCACAGGTATGTTCCTAAGTATGAAAGACAGATAATTTAATCGAAGTTCATAATGGCGCAACTGGTGGACATTATGCAAGGAAAGCTACTGTGCATAAACTTTTAAGAGCAGGACTATGGTGGCCTACATTACACAAAGATGCAAAGGAGTTATGTTAAGTTTGTGATATCTGCCAAAGAATAGGGAAATCTTCAAGAAGAGATGAAATTCCACTAGTGCCACAAGAAACTTTGTAGGATTTTAACAAATAGGCTATTGATTTTATTGGACCTACCAATCCACCAAGGAAAAGGAATGGTGCGAGGTATATAATCACTACAATTGATTATTTGACAAGGTGGGTCGAAGCACAACCAATGAAGGATTACAACACAGAAACTACTTCGAAGTTTATCTTTGAATACATGTTGTCAAGATTTGGGTGTCCAAAGATATCGATGAGTGACCAAGGGTCACATTTCTTGAGTAATACCATTGAAGCATTAACTGAGGAATTTCAAGTTTACCACCAAAAGACTACTCCTTATCATCCTCAGACAAATGTAACTATGGAGGCATTCAATAATTTTTTTGAGAATGCACTGACCAAGGTATGTAATGTGAATAGGGATGATTGGGATCTTATAATTCTAGTAGTGTTATGGGCTTATAGGACTACATGCAAAAAGTTGATAGGTCAGACACCCTTTAGGTTGGTTTATGGGTAATAATTTGTGATGCCCATGGAATACATTGTCCATAGCCTAAGAATTTCAGCTTTTACAAATATGGCGGACCTCAACACAATGGAAGAAAGGATGTCACAGTTACTTGCTCTAGAAGAAGACAAGTTTATAGCAAGATTTCATCAACAAGTGCAGAAAGAAAGAGAAATGGCTTGGGATGACATGTACATTAGGAAAATGAAGTTTCAGGTAGGAGACCTTGTTCTCCTCTATGACAACAAGTTTGTGAAATTTCCATGGAAATTAAAAAACACACTGGTTAGGCCCATATGTTATTAAGAATATTACTGATGGAGGTGCAGTGCAATTGGCGAAGTTAAATGGAGAATTAATTCAAGGAAAGGTGAATAGTAGTAGATTGAAGTTGTACATGGAAAACCCTATCTCTACAGCTTTTCCCTAAAGAAGAAATCAAGAAAGTCGTAGTGTCACATGTAGTTGAAAGTGGACACTAGACTATAAACTATGTTGCAGATAGAGCTTTGACGAAGAAAGTACTTTGCTATAATCAGGAATATGTCGAAGTTTGTAGGAATCTGAGACATAGGACAAAGGTGCACTAGAGTAGGGGATGTGTCAAAATTTCATTGGAAAAGTAGAAATATGGCCATTAAAAAGAAAATACAGGTGTCATGTTGCATTTAAGATGATAGTTGGTAGAATTTAACGATAGATACACATTTAATGAAGAAACCTGAACAAAATTAGGAAAAAACAAAATATAATGATGAGATCTGAAGGCCAAAATTGTTATAAATAGCCAAATCTTGCTTAGATTAAGAACTTTTCTAATTGAGAGTTTGAGAGAGTAATAGTGTGAAGGAGTTACAGAGAATCCTTACATGAATATCCTATCGACTGAATAATTTATGTGGACATTTAACGAGAAAGGTATAGAAGGAGCTATGGAAGTAACCGTCGTAGCAATAACTGATACACTAGAAACATCACCAGTCACACCACCCGTAAAAGTCGCACCCTCAGTAGCAACACTACTGCCACATAAGCCACAGACATCGCCAAGGCAAAAGAAACCCAAGGAAGTAAGGACCAAGAAAAATAACAACAAGAATCCTACCAAACCTATGAAGCCATAGAATAAACCTCAGCAAGTCAACATTGAAGAAGAAGTGGAGGAAATTCATGTGGCGCAACATTCATCTCATCTATGCTAGCATATATCCTACCAAGGACCCAACTTTTGGGACAAGTCTGAACTAAAGAAAGTAGGTAACATAGGGGACACATCCCTCATGGCTATCATCAATAATCATCAATGGAAACATACATATTCATTAAGCTATCAACATCGTAACATCGTAGAAATATACCTATCCATCAATTTATCATCATTATGCTTTTAGTAGAGCGCACACATATTCTTTACTACCTTCATCATAAATTCAAATAGATACCAACTTAAATTTAATGTTGCAATCATCAGAATACTGATAGATAAGATACATAACCACTCATGCTATCATAATATCAATGGAAAGCATTCATAAACATCACAACCATGAATATCTCAATCGCTAATAATAGTGTCATGTGTTCGGATCCTCAACCTGAGGTCCTCAAAGAATAAAGTGTCTAAGATAATGTCATATTAAGGTCAGGAAACTAGAGTGGGCACTACAGGAACTGGATCCCCCAAGGCAAGTTTTGGGGCTTAGAGCCCAATTTTTGACTAAGTCTAATGTAAAGACTCTGTGATATGTGGGCACGAAGTGCGAAGATTGTAAAAGAGTCAGAGGGTTGTTTTCCCTCATTTGCGTAATGTAATTTCAGCTTGAGAGATCTACCCATGGTCTGTGGACCATGGGATTGTATAAATAGAGCGAGGCTCTAAGTTGTAAAGGAGACAAGAAAGAATAAAATAGATGAATGACAATGAATTGAGTCTAATCTAAGTATAGGGTGAGTTGTTGGGTCATAGAGTAGGAGAAGGCTCTACAGTTGAGTGCACAGAGGCCTTGTAGTCTGCGGCTAAGTACGCGGACCCCTATAGCTGAGCATAGGGCAGGTTGAGTTTGTAACCGATCAAAGCAATAATAAAGAGAAGTTTTACATTATTTATGTGTATTGTTTCCTGTTTTATGCTTTGAATTATATTAGGCATGAATTGTAAGGTTATTGTTTATTTTTTGCACGAACTTATATGAATATGTTGAATAAGTGAATATAAGATAAAGTATCGGTCTACGTGAAGATAACTAATTATTATAAGAAGATAAGTAAGATCCGCAATGTAACTTGGAGAAATAGTGCAGATCGCTGCTTTAGCAGCGCGAAATCTCCGCAGCCCCGGGTTAGGGCTACAAGAAGGTGAATACAATAGGGCACAAAGGCCTCGCAAGTTAGGAAAGTGCGCAGAGTAACCTGTGCGAAGGTATTCATAGTTGGACTACATCGACTCTTTAGACATTTCAAAGGTGCAGAAACCTGGTTCCAGCATCCCCCCATACTGCTTCGGGTGAGACCTCAGTCTACTCTCCGTGGGCTATTGCCGAAAGGGCCAGTAGTATAGGGATTTGTTTGGCTAAATAAATTTGAACCTGGGTCAGGCACCATCAAGCCAACAAATGGTTTCGTTGTCGGAACCAAAATTTGCATAGAGATTTCTAATGTCATATCATTGGAATCCAAATAAGAAGGAAATTGAATGGTGGTTGGATAGGAGAATCCACAAGTTCGCGGTGAAGGAGAACATGAATCCATGACTAAGAAAAGAAGAGTGGTTAGACTGCTACCTGTACATAGAGACCCACAAAATTTTCTTCGCATCCTTCCCTACTGAGCTGTACGAGTGGATTGTGAAGCTAGCAGATAGCCAAGGAAGGTGCAAGCTCGACAGTCCTATTATGTGGACCCCAGAGTTAGTGCATAGATTGGAAGCATCAAAGGATAAGATCGTGTGCACTATTGATCACTGGCTTGATCAGATTATAGGAGGTTCATTACTTAGTTCACAGTAGACACTATAGTAAGATACAATGAGGCCGAGCGATGCTTTCTCAAAGGACCGCGAGGTAAGTATGTTAAGTCTCTTAACATTTGGATTAAAATGCTACTATGTGAAAAGCGGATTATGTGAATACATTGATGTTCGGGGCTACACGAAGTGGGAGAATTTATATAAATGAAGGTAGTGCAGAACTAGAAACTAGCCCGTTGATTTCACCTCCACGAGGAGACGAGGAAGAGGTCGCGAAGGTCTCACCAAGAAGTGCGATCAATTTGATAAGGCATAGGATCCCACACATACCACCCCCCACCCACACCACCACCATCTTCACCGCCTTCACCCCCATCTTCACCCATACTACCTTCGCGACCCCCGCATTTTAATATGGAGAACTCGATAAAGTTGCCTGTATTCAAAGGAGTGGGAAATGAAGATCCAGACCAGTTTTTGTTCGTACTAAAAGTTGTATGGGAAGCGCAAGGAGTGACAGATGATAAAATCAAGAAAGAAACATTAGTTAGCACGCTGCAGGATTGTATGCTGACCTGGTACATTAAGCACTCTAGTGATCACCCGCATGTGGGAATTGCAACTATCCAAGCTGTGCTAACTAGAGAATTTAGCATACCAAAGTAAAAAACGCAGTCAATCATTAGGTTCAAATAAATTACAATGCTAATATGTGAGACTCCTTAGGATTTGGATCAAAGGCTGAAGTGCATGATTCGTGAAGCTAATATGACCCTGACAGATGGACAACACCGTGAATGGTTTGTAGCATCACTATCGCCACATTTGAGGAATGCATTGTCACAACAAAGGTTGATAACTCAGGTCGAAGCCTTAGAGACCATGATGAGGGTGCATGAGACTCCCATACAGGATCCTAACCTGGGAGTTCATTAGATCCATGCGCAGTTGAAGAACCTATGCCCTGAGATGTAGAGTTTGAAACAAGACAGGACAATTTGACCGGAAGTGCACAAAGAAATGTGGTGCATAAAATGTAAGGCTCAGGGACATGACAAGGACCACTGCCCAGTATTCACGAATTATCTCATAGGAGGAGGACCGATGTAGGTAAGGCCAAAAGCACAAGTAGGACCGAGCGTGGGGCCTACTTTGTGGTGTGTGATTTGTCAAATAGGAGGAAAGCATGTTACAGACAACTGTCATTTGTTACAGAAGTACACGCAGAATTCACAATAGTTGTTATGTATTTTCTGTAGATCAGTGGGACATGATGAACGCACCTGTAGAAGTTATGAGCTAATGATGGATAAAACTCCTACCTACATGGTTCAGGCTGAAATGTGGCCCCTAGACTAGGGTGCAGGGATGGCGCGGGTTGGATTCTAGGGGCGTGGACCAAGCCGAGGTGTAAGAGGACTTGGGAGAGGTCACAAATAGCTGATATGCTACAATTGTGGAGGGCCAAGACATTATGACTCTAATTGCATGAATCCAACATGTCCATCATGTTTGTATTGTACCCTGTTTGATCATGAGATGGAGGATTTTCCCACGGTGATAGCTAGGCTGCATGATAAGGGAGCGCTCCAACCTCCCCTGACTTAGAACCTACAAATGATGAGGTCTGAGCCACACGAGGAAGATCCATATGTAAACATTGTGCTCCGAAGTGGGATTACGACAGGAGAGGTTAAAGGAAAACAACTTGAATATAGTACTTAGGTTTGCAAGGCTCCGATGAAAGAAACATAGTTTGATTTGGAGCATGCTAAGGAAACCTTCATGGAAGTTTGGAAGAGCTTCACTGATGCCTCCACTTCAGGAAGCAAAGATTCATCGGAGCCAGAAATGGACCCATCTATGCTTACGATGTTCCTAGAAACATGTATGAAGTTACTACGCAATAGTAAGGCAGTAAAGGGACTACAGGAACTCATTAACAAATGCATTAGGACCGTGCTAAGAGAGCCGCGCATGGTATAGAAGATTGGAAAACACAAGGCAAGAATAAGAAGAGAAATGAGGATAACTGCGCAGAATGGCGAATATGAGATGGACCAAGTAATTCTGGATCTAGAATCGGAAGCAAACGTTCTACCAAAGCAGACATGGGAGCACGTGGGGAGGCCTATGCTACAGTGGTCTCCTATTCAACTGCACATGGCGAACCAACAAAAGATAATACCCCTAGGGCGATTGTAGGGAATCACAGTGGATATTGAAGGAGCAAGCACGCTAGCCGACTTTGAGGTGATAAAGATTGTTGATGATAGCAATCCTTACCCCGCGCTCTTAGGAACCGATTGGGTCACTGATAGGAATGGGGTGATTAACCTTAAAAATCGCAAGATGATTTTTGAGAAGAAGTCTCTACGTGTAGTGATACCTTTGGACCTTGTGAAGGGATCATGCTACACTGAGCCAGTGCACGACTATGAAAGCAATGATGACTTAGACTTCATCGCGAGAGAAAGACTGGGTAAATCCCACCACGGATGGATGAATCTCATGGGAACGTGAAAGCTCCTGCATGTCGAATTTGGATGAAGAAATAGAGTGATGGCAGAATCAGTTACACGAGGTAACCATGCTAAACTGTAACATGATGACATCGCTGCACTGCGTTTCAATAGAAATGAGAGATTTACCTACTTATGATGGATTAGGTGAGGTAGATGCTTTCTTGGATAGATTTGAGAGAGAGGTGCCAAGGAAACAATGTTTTGAAGCCTTGAATTGGGTACGACGTGCTATGTTCACGAGATGGTGGGGTATGCACAAAGGAAACTTTGATGATTGGCGTGCATGTAGAAGGATGATGTGCACATAGTTTGGAAAGCCTCAAGTATTGTTCATAGATAAATACGATGGGTAGGATGATCCACCCATGCATCTGGCTAAGTGGAACCAGGACTATGGGGAAAAGCCACAACCAAAGTGGGTGCGCCTGTTCTATCACACTCTGGACGCTATACCAATGAACTGGTATATAGAAATCGAGCTTTGCCACGACATGAATGAATGGGATGTTCCGCGTGAGGATTTGTGATGAACTTTAACTTTGATGATGGATGGGAGAGTATTAATGAAGCATTACAAGAAGTAAATGTAGCCATCTTTAGAATGCCACAGGAGCAGGTAGCATTGACTCAGCTTGACTGGGTTGCCTAGTTAACTTGTGCACTAGAGTGTTATAATGTAACTTCTGAGGAAGAGGATGAAGATCCAAGGAACCTTGATATTCCAGAGATAGAAGACCAGTGCGAGGTTCAAGGATCACAAATTGAGAACCCTGACATAACTGTGCACATAAAGGCTATGCAGGTAAACATTGGTACATAGGCGGAGCCTAAATTTACAAAGATTGGGGACTACTGGGGCACCACAACAATAGATAAGGTTGTTGAATTACTCCGCAAGTATCAGGACTTATTCCCAACCAAGTTCACGGACTTAAAAGGAATAATTAGAGACTTAGGAGTAATGAGGATCACGTTAAAATCCGATGCGAAGCCAGTGAAGCAGAGACCGTATCGCTTAAACCCAAAGTGCAAGGAGAAGTTTCGCGTGGAGTTAGATAAGATGCTCACAGTAGGCATTATTGAGCCTCTTGAAGAATCTGATTGGGTAAGTTCGATGGTGGTACAAGAAAAGAAATAGAGGGACAAAATAAGAATATGTGTAGATCTCAGAAAATTGAATGACATGTGCATCCATGATCCATTCCCAACCCCGTTCATAGATGAAGTATTAGATAATGTAGGCGGTCAAGAGGCATACTCTTTCACCGATGGGTCTTCAGGATACCACCAGATCAGGATTGCGTCGGAAGATAGGAGCAAGGCTACCTTAGCGGTGGAGTGGGGTTGCTTTCAATACATTGTCATGTCATTTGGATTGAAGAACGCGTGAGCTATCTTCTTGCATGTAGTCATTGTAGTGTTCAGGGGGTATATTCATAAGTTCTTGGAGGTCTATTTTGATGATTGGACTGTCTTTGGGTTCATTAGGAACCATGTAGAGAATCTACGCTTAATGTTGGATACTTGCCAGAGATACCAAATTGTGCTCAACCTCAAGAAATGTACATTTCCTATTCCTTTTAGGAACTTGTTGGGACACGTGGCTTGTAAATAGGGGTTGATGGTAGACCCCATGAAAATTGAGGTGATTATGAATTTGGAAGCACCATGCAATGTGAAACAATTGCGTGTTACTTTGGGACACACTAGGTATTATAGAAAGTTTATCAAGAGTTGCGCTCAGATCACCATGCCAATGGAAAAACTACTGAAGAAGGATGTCACGTTTTGCTAGAACAATGACTGTAATAATAGCCTGGAGATATTGAAGCAGAAGATGGTTATTGTACCAATTCTCATCTTCCCAAACTAGACGAAAGAATTTCATGTTCATGTTGATGTGTCATGTATAGCGCTAGGGGTTGTATTTACGAGAGGGCGGAGAAGGATTATATCACCCTATCACGTTTGCGAGCCGCAGATTCTCTAAAGCAGAAAAAAACTACTCCACCATTGAACGCGAGGGACTAACTTTGGTGTACGTGCTCCAAAAATATCGGCACTATTTGCTAGGGGGACACTTCAAGATGTACATAGATCATTCCACACTAAAATACTTGGTCAATAAGCCTGTGTTGGGGGGCACATATGCAGGTGGCTCTTATTGTTCCAAGAATATGATTTCAAAGTTGTTGTGAAGCTTGGATGGTTGAACGCGGGACTAGATCACTTATCGCGCATTTAGACACGGGAGGAACCGACCAGTTTGGAGGAAGGACTACTCGATGCACAACTTTTTGCTGTGCGCATAGCGGATGGACACTTTGATGATATAATCCACTTTCTAACAACTGGAACTGCGTTGGAAGGTTACTTTGTCCAATAGAAAAAGGAGCTAGTGGTGCTCGTGGCAATCTTTTTTGTCATCGTAGGGCATCTGTATAAAATGGGGAATGATGAGATACTGCGAAGGTATGTACCAAAGTTTGAACGAAGTAGTATCCTCGTGGATGCTCATGGGGGCCCTACAGGAGGTCATTATGGAGGAAGAGAAACTGCACAAAACATTCTCTGCGCATAGTTGTGGTGGGCGACCCTTCATCAGGATTCAAAAGCACATTGCAAGGCATGTGATGTATGTCAAAAAACAAGCAAGCCATTGCAAAGGGACGAGATGCCTTTGAATCCACAAATGACATTGTAGCCCTTTGAAAAGTGGGTGATTGATTTTGTAGGACCCATCAAACGGCAAGGAAAGACAAGCGCGAGATATATTATTAATGTGACTGAATACCTGACGCGTTGGGCATAAAAGCAGCCAGTAAAAGATTACATAGGTGCAACGGCTGCGAAGTTTCTATTTGAGCACGTACTGACATGATTCAGGTGTCCAAAGATCTTGATGAGCAATCACGGTACACATTTCCTGAATGAGACAATCAACGCATTGACAGAAGAGTTTCAGGTGTACCATCAAAAAATCACGCCATATCACCCATAGGCTAACGGGACCGTAGAAGCATTTAACAAAGTATTGGAAACTGCATTGACAAAAGTATGCAATGTGCAGCGAAGCGATTGGGACATGTGTGTCCCTACAATACTATGGGCTTACAGGACAACACACAAGAAACTCACTAGACAAACGCCCTTCAGGTTGGTCTATGGAGTGGAAGCCATAATGTTGATGGAATATATCGTACCTAGTTTGTGCATAGCGACGCTCACGGGCATGATAGACTGCGGAACCCTGGAGGAGAGGCTCATGCAGTTGGAGGAACTCGAAGAGGAACAATTTTTGGTAGGATTTCATCAGCAGGTACAAAAGCAGTGTGAAAAGGTATGGCATGATCGACATATTAAGCTGTGCACATTTAAAGTGAATGATTTGGTTCTATTATACAACAACAAGTTCGATAAATTCTCGGGGAGAATCCAAATGCATTGGCTGGGACCATATGTTATTAAGGAAGTCACAAGGGGTGGCATAGTGTAGCTAGTGAAACTAAATGGCGAACTCTTCCCCAGAAAAGTAAACAGTAGTTGAATGAAGCCTTACACAGGTGGCCCCGCCATCTGACTAGTCGAAGGAGATATAGCAGGCAACTGCCCAGTGCACTGTTGACCTTATAGTGGTCTGAGCAGAGTTGGGAGGTCTTCGCGTGAAGATATCCGCACTGACAGAGTGACTCCAGGGCGAGTCCCGATGTTTGTGCTGGGGGCATGTTGGGCACGGGATCTCCCAAGGCAAGTTGTGGGGTTAGAGCCCAAGTTTTGACTGTCTAATGTAAAGACTCTTCGATGTGTGGGCACAAAGCACAGAGATTGTAAAAGAGTCAGAGGGTTGTCCACCCTCATTTGCGTAATGTAATGACGGCTTGAGAGATCTACCCATTGTACGCAGACCATGGGATTGTATAAATAGAGCAACACTCTAAGTTGTAAAGGAGACAAGAAAGAATGAAATAGATGAATGACAATGAATTGAGTCTGGTCTAAGTATAGGGTGAGCCATTGGGTTGTAGAGTAGGAGAAAGCTCTAGAGCTGAGTGTGCAAAGGCCTAGTAGTCTGCAGTTGAGTTTGCGGATCCCTGTAGCTGAGTGCACAGAGCAGGTTGAGTCTGTAACCGATCGAAGCAATACCAAAGAGAAGTTTTACATTATTTCTGTGTATTGTTTCCTGTTTTATGCTTTGAAGTATATTAGGCATGAATTGTAAGGTTACTATTTATTTGTTGCGCGAACTTATATGAATATGTTGAATAAGTGAATATAAGATGAAGTATCGGTTTACGTGAAGATAACTAATTATTATAAGAAGATAAGTAAGATCCACAGTGTAACTTGGGGAAATAGCGTAGATCACTACTCTAGCAGCATGAAAGCTCCACAACCCTAGGTTAGGGCTACACAAAGGATAATACAATAGGGCATGAAGGCCTCACAAGGCAAGAAAGTGTGTGGAGTAACTTGCGCGAAGGTATTCACAGTTGGACTACATCGACCCCTCAGACATCTTAAGGGTGCGGAAACCTGGTTCCAGCATCCCCCAATGCTGATTTGGGTGAGACCTCAGCCCGCACTCTGCGGGCTGTCGCTGAAAGGGTTAGTAGTACAGGGATTTTTTTGGCTAAGTAACTCCGAACCTGAGTGAAGCCCCATCAAGCCAACAAGAAGGCCTATGAGGATTTCACAATTCCAAATAAGGAATTTCCCTAATTAATAGGGGATAATTTCCAAGGAAATAACACAAGGAAATAGGGACTTGGACAAGCAAAAAATTGGTTAATTATTGGCCTATGGTTGTTTAGGAAGTTGTGAGACAGATAGAGATAGTTTGGAGGTTGCTCGGGCTTGATAAAAGAATTGTAATCTTCTCATATTTTCTCACAAATGCAATATATAGATAACATGGGTCTTTAGTTGTGGCTTTCGCTAGGAAATCATTATGTAATGTGTTGATTGAATTGTTTCTATTGTATGCTTCATGATTTCTCGATCAATTAATTGTTTCTACCAATGAGTAGAGTAGATTCAAGTATTTTGTTTTAGAAAATTACATAAGCAATTTGAATCTACAAGCAATTTCTACATATTGCAAGGTCAAGTTGTGGAAGTGTTAATTTAACCACATTCATTGATCATCCAAATAAATGATTAATCAACCTAAATTAGCTCATGCATACAAAGAATTCAAGTTATCAAGTTGAGATGGAGATTCCAAGGCAGTGTACTAATAGTTGTAGACTATTCCAATGTGTAAAGGTGGTGTATGTAGTCAAAGGAAGGAGCTTGATCCAGGTGGATATTGGTGGCCACCCACCAATTCCATTTGGACTCCCACCATTGCTTCTTTCAGTTTTTCAGTTTCCTTAATTATAGCATAGTTTACTATTTTTAGCAGTTTTTCAGGTCCTAAACTTCCAAAGCTGTTTTGAGGCCCTAAGCGACATTTTTTTGGAAATTTACTGCTAGTAATTTTCTATTTAAACCATCTTTTCTGTCGTAGTCCTCAGAGAGATCTTTCCAACGGGTTATCATGTGCATCAAATGGAGATAATATGACCAAGTCGCAACCTCGGGAAGTTGGTTGTCCAACTCACCCGAACGGGGCCCATAAACTCTTGGTGTTACATCTCCTCGGGTTAGGGTTTTGGTTGTATAATGTTTCCTCTTATTGATCAATAACAAAAGGGCCCTTGAGCCTCATTATAATTTAGTTCAGAGGCATGTAGCTGCCACATTTCTTCTCAGAAATAAGCTACCATCGCCATGACTGGTTTATTTCCTTTTATGTTTGTAAGCATATTTCAGTGTTTTACATTAATGAAATGAAGTATTATTTCCGCTGCATCTCTGTGTTTATGGTTATCTCTGTAATTTGTTATGTTCCTGTTTAAATCTAGATCAGTGGCATCAGAGCAGTTTGCTTTTTTTTCTCTGTTTTTTTTGCATGTCCCCAACGAGGTCGACATATAAGGAGTTAGGGCTTGAATTGGTCGAACCTTTGCAAGGCTAGCCTCGCAAATCCCGATGGCCTCCCATGGCAGATGAAAAGAAAGACGAGGGGGTAGGAGATCCTATCAAAATCTTGTTTGAAGAAGCCCTCGAGTGATAAAGGAATGCGATGATTGACAACGTTGCCCAGATCCTTCAGCGGCTACCCAGGGGTGACGCATCGACTTCCAACAGCTACTCTGGAAACGCCACACCGTTTAAGGTACAAGTTAATTTTGAAATCCTCATATTCGAGGGTCAGATAGACACAGATGTTGTCGATAAATGGTTAAGTCTACTAGAGGGTTATTTTTCTGTTCATGATTTTTCCAGTCAAGAAAAGATTATTTTTTCTCTTCTAAAAGCAGCCCCCCACATCAAGGACTAGTGGGAAACCTATTGCGAGTAGGAGGATGAAAGTATAGGCTCACTATTTTCAGTGACACCCACTTGGAATTCATTCGAGGATGCCATCAAGGAGCAGTAATACCTAATCGGAAGCTCTGAGGATCAATACATAAAGTGGACCACACTGCAACAGGGAAGGGACCAAGATGTGCCAGAGTTTACCAATATTTTCCATACTCTTCGCATAAAGTTGGGTATCAAGGATTCCGAGAAGCATTTGGTACTCAAATATGTAGCTACCTACACAAGTACATCCAGGAAGAAATAGAATTCTTGAACATCTCCTTGCTTAGCACAACATACCGATATGCCGTCAAGGTCGAGCAAACTTTTAAACAGAAGAAGAAAGACTTTGGATTGGAAAATCCGAAGCAAGGGAAAGGTGCCCCCAAATTGCAGAACAAACGACAAAGCCAAGGCGAGGCGACCCAAGACAACCCGCCAAAGCTGCAAGCAAAGAACAACACCATGATGCTGAAAAAGGACACGGGAAAGTGGTGTGAGTTCCATAAGAGCTCCACTCACAACACAAGTGAGTGTCAGGCCAAGCAGTCACTAGTGGCTGAGCTAAAGGTTTCAGAATCAGATGCATGTTCCAACTCTAAGTTAGAGCGTGATAAGGGAAATGATAAAGGGAAGCATATTATCAATGTGGAGCCTAATGCCACCATTGCCACCACGAAGATCTAGAAGGAGGAACCCGAAGATCCAGAGGAGGAGGAGCCTCTCTTCCACTCCTAGATGTGGGTAAAGGGCTCCCTGCTACAATTCATTGTCGACAGCAGGAGCCAAAAGAACCTCATTTTGGTAGAGGTCGTGAAGCAGCTGGGTTTACTGAGCACAACACATCCAGAAATGTACACCATCAGGTGGCTTCACCAAGGACGGGATCTTCGTGTGAACCAGCAGTGTCACCTTCCATACAACATCAAACCCTTCATGAATGAGGTATCGTGTGACATTGCTCCCCTTGAAGTTTGTGATGTATTATTAGGACAACCATACTTGTGGAAGCGACATGCTATGTATGAATCAAGGCCCTGTGATGTTATTGTTACTTTCGGAAATAAGTTGTGCAGGATACCGAAGGTAGCACCGCCTACCACCATCTCTTTAGTTACTACAAAACAATGTAGTAAGCTCATTTCCAAAACTAGGAAATTTGTTTTCCTGATGATATGCCCTCAAGAAAAGAAGAAGATGGTGGCCACAACCTCCAGATAGGGACCCTCCACATGACAACTATAGATGGACAAGGTTGTGGAGGAGTACGAGGACATCTTCACCTCCCCCGCAGGGATTCCTTTGCACTGTCAGCTCAAGCACTCCATCAATCTGACCCCAGGTGTGCCGCAGCCCAATGGACCAATCTATCAGCACTCCATTCTAGTGAACGATGAAATCAAGAGGCATATTCAAGAGCTGCTGCAGAAAGGTCACACCCGTTCGAGTTCATCACCCTGTTGTTTCCGAGAAAATTAGTGTCTATTTAGATTTTCTAGTCCCACTAAGACGGGTAGCTATCTTAGAAACAAACAATTCAAAGTAACCTATGTTTTCCTTTATGGGAGACAGATGAGAGAGAAGTAGAGAGCACCAACCTTAGTATTTCGCTTGGCTCCTTGTTTATTTCCTCTCTCCTTTGATAGAGCTTCACCAATCCTTTCTCACTTGTCCTGCTTCAAAGAACACATGTAGAGGCAAAGCAACAAAATACCATCAAAGCATAGAGATCTATGATGCCATAAACAATGTAGAATTAGATGTACATTAACCATACAAATGCATACACAAATACAAGATTCAGAAATACACAAGTATATGGAGGAAAACTCAAATAACTTTATTGATGGAAGTAGAAGAGAGGATTACAACCCAGCTGTCAGATCCAGCGCCATCCTCCCAGCATGAAAGCCCTCTTCACCTCATGAAAAGCTAGATCACCCAATAATACAATGCTTCACAGAGAAACCAATAGCACTTCCTTACAAAATACAAAATTCCACCCTCTAGATCTCTCAGCTAAGGGATCTATATATAGATGTTTGTAGATGGGTGAGTTAGCTTCTGGGTTTTTGATTAGTGTCATTTCACTGATAGTTCTTCATTCCACTTGGATATTTCATGATCTCTTACTCATCCTTGGGTGAATTCAAAGAGGCAAGTGTCATAGGAGAACATTCTAGAAGGTTCCCGAGGCATCTTCTCACTCATCGCAACCTACAGAAGGCCTTTTTAGTATGCATTGCACCTCCCGTGTGTATCAGGTGAGATGCATCACACCCTGACCATGGAGTAGGTGAGATGGTCCAGTTTTGGCCAATTCTTAGTGGTTCTTCAGGTGGAAATTCTGGGAATAATGTAATCAGTTGACCATGATCCTTTAGGGTGTGAAACAACACTTTTAGGGTTTAAGAGCCCTTGGTTTATCGACATTTGTGATTGGGGTTGCAATGCCCAAATATGTCTATAACAGTTTCCCCCTAGAGCATGAGGTCATAAATCTTCTAATGTCGGGTGAATTGCTTTATCATGAGGATCTGAGGTTTTTTGAACCGGAAGGTGACCTGTATAAAATACAATACAATACATTATCTTTATATTACTTTAATTATCTAGCTGAGGTGAGCATTCCCATGCTTAGCTTTATAAATTCATTTTTATGTACATAGGACAGACAACCGTCTGTGTTGCAGACTAGTGATTCTTGTAGAGCCATCATCCCTTAGCTTGGATGATTATCTGTGCAGCTATGGTGTACATTTGATGTCTTTATTTTCCTGAATATATCGCAGCCCGAATGGATGAAACTAGATCCGGAGTCTTCAAACTCGTTCAATCTTCGCACAGTGTACAAGTCGATCCATGTGAAAAGATGTTCTGAAGTCGAACATGGAAAGACATCGCCTGATTACCAGCCAATTATGTAAGTTGTTAACAGGCGCGAGAGGAATCACTGATAATGATAATGACCCTCAATGTACTACAGTACAATTCATGTGGTGTGAATACATGACCTGATGTTGAACACCATGCATAATATTTCGGTCGAAGGCCATTGATGTAAGCCTGTTGCTGGAAGTGAGAAACTTGCCATTGGGGCATGCAAGCTTCAAAGTACAGAAAGGGTTGTTCCTAAGTCAACTTCTTGGATAATAAGTTGATGTCGACAAGAAGTGACCCATCATAGGAGGGCCTTAATGCATCCCACATCTATGACATGAAATGAAGCAAATGATTTTCTGGAGGTGAAAACGATCTAATGGTACAAGGTTCAAGAATGGTAGTCATGAAAAATGGAGAGTGAAGGCATTGCAGTGGATGAGGCATTAGCTAGGTTGGTGAATTCTCTGAATGACTTCTCTTGAACATATCGATGAAATTGTGATGGATTGGTAGCATTGACCCCAAAAATGGATGGTACGGAGGACCAATGGTGATATGACCGGTGAACAGAATAACCCAACCCGACTCAATCATGGTGATGGAGTGAAGTGTCATGTTCAAGAGCGACCTGCTACCAATAAAATTCTTCAAGTTTTCTTCCCTTTTTCCTCAGTCATTGCTGACCAGTACCTCTTTATTTTTGTCAAGCTTGAGGAGGATAAGATATGCTTGTTCTATAATTGCCCTTTAGGCAAACCTGTCGCTATGTTTTAGTGAGCCTAGCGATAGTGAAACTCATTCTTGTCTAGATGGACAAGTTTGTCGCTATTGTTTTAACGAGTTTAATGACAAAGACAACTTGGTCCTTTTCATGTTTAGAGAGTTTGAAAAGGGACGAAAAGGAAACTCCAACAGTTCTTTTTTGTATCATAATCCCTTGAGTCCGAAAAATATTAAAATAATACAAAAGGGATGACTTTTCCGATCACTTTAGCGAGCCAAAAAAGACAAGCGCTCTATATTTTTGTGGGATGCTCCCTCAGGTCCAAAAAGATTAAAATACAAGAGAGATGGCACTTCCAATCACTTTAGCGAGCTGGAGAGGCCAATTGATCGACAATCTTTTCATATTTAGCAAGTCCGAAAAGAGTTTAAAGTAGACTCATTATTCATTATTTCCAAACACTTTAACGAGCTGGAATGCTCGACAATCCTTTCATATTTAACGAGTCTGAAAAGAATTTAAAGGAGACTCGTTTTTTAAGAATGAGTGATGTATCCGGGTAGCAACTGGTTCCAGGTAAGTTTGGAACTTCTCAAGCACGACAGTGTAATGAGGGTGGCTAACAAAATCACTCGTCACAGTTGTTCCTCAAAAGGGTAAACAATCAAGTGGAGGCATATGATCAGATAAAAGAGTGGAGGTGACGGTAAAAACACAACCAAGGCTCAAAAGGCTGATAGTAATGCGATCACAAAGGTTATTTACCAAAGGTGGGTTCATTTTTTAATGAGCTTGAAATCTAGGGGAACATATGATCATTGGCAAGTTTATTTTTTAACGAGCTTGAACCCTGCGGTAACACTGTTCATTGGCAGGTTTATTTTTTAACGAGCTTGAACCCTGCAGTAACACTGCTCGTCTTTGGTTTCATGTTTACACAATCTTAAAATGAAAAACTATGCTTTTTATAAGTTTGCATGCCTCCAACATAATGACGCAAATTGAGGTGCATGCCCCCCAAGCTTCATTGCATTCAACGTAGTGGTTGGAATGAAGGTTTACCTTTGATATCTTTGAAAGACTCAACTTGGATTTTACGTGATCGTAATTGAAGACCCAATTTGGAAATGATGTTGTTTCATTTTTTTTTATTTTTTATTTTTAATGAGGTTGACACAGTAAAAGAACTAACCTCGTAACCCTTGTTTCATTTTATAACGAGGTCGACACAAGATAAGAACCATCCTCGATGACCCATAGTATCAAAATGGTCAGGGTTCTTCTTAATCTTTGATGATGTAGAAGATATCATATGACAGGTTTCCACTGTGGCCACTTTGGCCAGATTACTTGGAGGTGGGAGGGCAAAAGTACCCATTAAGGAAGGGTCTTTTAGGAGACCTACTCCGACATTTTGAAGCGATTGAGAAATTCTATGGATCAATGGAATGCTTCCAGTAACTTGTGAACTGTTGGGGAAAAAGGTTAGTTGGTCAACGATTGTAATTCCACCTTGGAAGGGAAATGCAATCTTTCTAAAATATATTGACACAACAGCAGCCATAGCATAAATCCAGGGCCTTCTTAGTAAGATATTGTAGTCAAGGTTTCCATCAATGTCCTTGACTTCAATTTCTACTGTCGTGCCCCCTAGTTCAACTTGCAAGTTACTTAATATCCCATATGGTGTGTATGTCCTTCCATCAAACGCTTTTAACGTCATTGATGATCATGACAAGGGTGGTGAGCCTAAAGTTTTCCAGCAACTCATTGACATTATGCAGGTGGATGTGCCTTCGTCAATGATTGTTCGATGAACAGTTTTGTTGAGGGCTTTTACCTATATAAGGAAAGTGAGTTGGGCCAGTAACTAAAGCTCGTATCCTTTGTGATTAAAGGCCACAAGATTGGAATCCGTTGGGTCAATCCCACCTATTGCTGATAATAAAGCTTGCTTTTGGGAGCGGCAATTCTGCAATACTTCAAGTGTCGACATAGCGGATGGCAATTGGCCAGATCCTCTACTATATTATTATTTTGTGATGCTCAAGCACGAGGATTAAATGTCGATTTGTGTACTACTCCCTTTGGCGGCTTTATTGTTAGTTCAGGAACGATGGGTGGCACAACTTCGGATGAAGTTATTGTCGAACTATGAGGTTGATCTGTAGCCTTGTTGTTTAGCATCTATGGATTCCCATAATCTTTATTCGTTGTGGATATCAAAGTGTCATTTTGCTGTTTCGAAATGGACAACATAAGAACTTGGGATGGGGAAGCATTATCGATAGCAACTAGATTGGTTTCTGGGTTTGGAAACAGATCAGTCAATATCGCTGAGGTATTTGAATTCTTAAAGAACATCTTGACCTCAGCTCGATGTGGACATTCTTTTGTCCAATGGTCCCCATCACAAATGAGACATGGCTGAGTAGGTTTCTTTTTCCCAGTAGGGTTTTCAAAAGATTTTTCAGGAGTAGAATCTTCCTGTTTCTTCTTTTTGTTTTTCCCTTTCTTCTTGCCCCCTGGTTGCTTCGGTTCTTTGCCTCTGTCGGATGACATGGCATTAACCTCCGAGGCAGGAAGTTTGTCATTTTTTTTTTTACTAGAAACTAGAAGGGCCTTACCAGATGGAGCCTTTGTAGTTTGTGTACTTGAGGTGCTAATCACGCCATCGCCAACATGGGTGTCGTTGTTTGATTTAGGAGGAGGAGGCACGGAAAATTATGGTCTAGAAGCATCAGGGATTTTGTCATAGAGCGTGCCAAACTGAGTATAGATCAAGTCTAGATATTGTGCACGAGCAATAACTTGCTCTTCAATAATGACCCCTCCCTTGGCCACATCTTCTATAATAGAAGGTAACAATGACTTAATAAACAATTCAGCTAGAAGCTGATCAGGAACATATGTCTCTACCATTCGATGACGACGTCACCACTCATGAATATGATCAGATATGTGAGTGGCTATTGTCTGTTTAAAATTGATAAGGAGCTCCATTCCTGTTTCGTACCTTATAGGTAACTGAAAATGGGTTAAAAAGGTAGTGGCAAGGGTGCTGAAGTTATCAAATGAAGCTCTAGGCAATTTGATGTACCATTTCACTGCTGGACCAGTTAGTGTTCGCTAAAAAAGGCGAAGCCTAATTGAATCATCATTGAGGGTGTTGGACAAACACCACAAATGAAAGGTCCTTACATGACTTGATGGATCTTCACCCGGATTTCCATTGAATTTAGGAATATCTGACGGAAGTTTATGAGGAATTGTTGGCCACCAAGGGGCGTAAGTAATTGGATCATTTGTCAGCCGATCTAGATCTGGTAATTCTAAAGTTGCTACGAAAGGCAACTATTGATTCAGGTTTGGTGAAGCATACCCAGGATAATATTGGATTGCTTGAGTAGTGGGTCTTTGCATACCAACATAATGTATTTGATGCTGATAACTTTGATAAGGTTGATGGGCATAACCATTATAATATTATGTATGGTAACCGTTCTGAACATACGGTTGCCCATTATCTGTAAAGCTTTGTTGCTCAGGTCCTCGGTAGCTTGCTGGAATTGTGGTTGTTGATATTGTACCAGCCATGGTTGTTGGACCATTTACTATTGTCCAATACTGGATGTTTGACCAAGATGAGGGGTGATAGTACCCATTTGAGCCTTAGTCGCTTTAGTTATGGAGCCACTAATTTGCGATTGTGATTGAGTCATGGAGACAAGAGGATGTTGTATTACGACCTGAGAGACTTGATGTTGACATACAACAGGTAGCGCTTGTACTTGCGACACTGTCACAATAGCCGGTGTAGTGGGAAAGTTCGACACAGGTTGATTTGGTTGCATTGAATATACAACTCTTGGTTGTTGAGGTAGTATTGGAACCCAACCACTGGATGCAATTCCAGCTTGACCCTAATTTTATTGTGAACTCTCATATGGTTGCTCTCCCGGAGGGAACAATGAAAAGGCATGCTGCCCCCCATATGATGGCGATCCAATGTTCAAAGGGTAAATTGGTCTTTGGAGACTGGACTACCCAAATTGATACTAATGTGAAGGATCAATTTGTTGAGTCTCAACATAAGAAATTCCAGATAAGATTTTGGATGAACAAATAGGAACATACCATGCTGTCGAAACAGTCCCTAGGTGGACTCCATCTAGTGGTTAAGAACTAGTTGGGACAAATGGTATACCAGCGAACATTGTCGAAGTAGTGGTAGGAGGTTCTGCTATTGCTGTATCAGATGACACAGTCCTACATGTCGATGATTGTTCATACATATTGAGTCTATCCAAAAAATTTCCTAGTGATTCGACTGGAACTTGCCATGAAGGCTGATTAAAAGAACTAACTTCTGTAGTAGAAGAATATAGGTGGATCCCAGTTCCAAAATGCAATGGGGTACTGGATGGAAGATCCTCCACAATCTCTTCTATAGCAATCAATCCAGGTGGAAGAGGTAGACCGTTAAGTCCGTAAAATATTTCCGATGCCAAAGAAGGTATAGTCTCTGCAACGACAGATACTGGAGGGGTGACACCTTCCGAATCAACCCTAGATGGAGTTGGTTCAGGAGTAGAAGTGTTTACCATTCCACTAGGATCAGTGCTAATGTCCTATTGTAACTGTGGAACTTCTTCTGTAGATGCGGGGATACCATAAATAATTGGAGTAGCTGGCGTCTCCGATGGTGTTGAAACACAAGTTTCAAATAAACCAAAATATTTCGACCGAGTTAAACGAGATCACTTGGACCAGAATGGTTTCGTTTCTGGAGTCAAAGACGATTGACTCGTTAGTCTCTGTGAAAATTGGGTTTTGATTGACTTTCTTCCACGATTGCGGATTACTTGATCAACTCAAAATTAAAAGGGGAAAATGGTATTCCGAATTAAATGAATTTTAAGACGCTTTGACACAATTTGCTTTTTCAATTTTTAAGAGTCAAGAAAAAGCTAAAGGTGACTCTAGTCACCTTCAAGTTTTAATGAGCCTGAAGTGACAAGTGCTCAAATGGACCTTTTCTTTTAATGAGTCGAAAATGAACGAAAGTGACTACTCTGGAAATCTAGACAGAGGGATTACCAAACCAATTGCAAAACTACAATATACACTTCGATGGTAAATTATAGAGAAATTACCGAGGACTTTACGTATGGTAGTCAATCTTCCTGAATGTTGTGTTTAGTGCATTGCGATCGATAGGGCAATAGACACGACTTCCTTAGGATAAAGGATATCAGCCGATTTGGTCTCCCAATATATACTCAATAGTACATGGGAGCACAAGTCTGTACTGGCACTTGTCATATCAAAGAGGAGGAATCACCCAATCTATGATGAAAATGATAGTTACCAGGCTTTACGACACCGAAATACATCTCTAGCCTAGACTTCTAGATGTTGTGCGTTAGGTTCCAATGTGTTTTTATGTTCATTGAGGTTTATTTTATAGTTGATATTTCTTAAGAAGTTTGCCTTTCAAGGTTCACCACGTGATGTAGAAGTACAATTCCTAAATATGCAATCTAAAATGATAAACAATCGTTTGTTTTCTTTTAGCAATGAAAATCCTAGCTACTAAGGAAAGAAGAGTAAGATTCTTTCAATAGAGAGCAGAGAGCACACACTAAATGCACTTTTCCTAAATCAATTTCCGCATGCAGTCTAAATGCAAATGCACATGCATGTATTTGTTTTTTGGTTTCCTTAATGTGAGAATGCCAAAAGGAAAACTAAGTACAAATCTGAACTACTTTTCTTCAAAGTGACACTAACAATTTTTTTTCAAAATGAAAGGAAGACTAAGACAACGCTTTCAATTTTGAATGGAAAACTGTTTTTGACACTTCAAAGAATTGACAATTCAAATCAAATACTTTTGAAAAAGTACAATCGACTATCTAAAAGAGGAAAAGTTTACGACACTCTTTTTCTTTACTGAAAATGACAGTGACGACACTTTCGAATCAAAAGATGACAGTTCGATTAAGCTACTTTTTGCAAAGGAAGACTATAAATGACGAAAAATACATAAAAAAACATTTACAATTCCTTATCAATGGAGACTGAATAATGTAAAGGAAGAAGGTTTCAGCGATGATATACTGATCATAGGCTGCAAAACTACTGAATAGAGCTGAAAACAATGAAGAAAAAACCAAAATATGGAGAGAGAAACAATCTCATTTAATCATCACACTTGTCCTTAAGGGAAATAGGGATGCATCTCACCTGCAGCACACGAGAGGTGTGATGCATCTAGACTACCAATGAGAGACAGTGCGATGGTCCAGGGACGAGACTGAGCTTGGTTTTCACTCACATTTTGTAGCTAAGTTCAGTGATTTAGGCCAAGATTATGATGGACAGTAAACACAAAGTATAGGGGTATGATCTAATGAGCTTATTGAGCTACCACCAAGGCACTTAGGATGTTTGCAAGTCAGATGTTCAGTTCATAAAGCAACCTAAAGATTCACTGAAGCAACGTTGATCTACTTTGCAGTTGCATAGCAAAAGCAGTTTGAAGGCTAGCTAGCTTAACTTTAGGCTCCGTCTGTAGTTTATAAAGAAAACAACAGTAACAAACAAACAAACTATTCACTCCCTAGTATGGTCGCCATTTTGTTTCCGAGAAAACTAGTGTCTATTCAGATCTACTAGTCTCGCTAAGATAGGTAGCTATCTTAGAAACAAACAATTCAAAGTAACCTATGTTTTCCTTTATGGGAGATGTTATCTCAAAATCATGCACTGGAAGGCTGCAGACCAGGCTAACTTCAAGTAACTATTTCAAACCAGACTTTGGCTAAAGCTTAGCCTCTTTAGCTTGAGAGGGCTCTCTCAAAGGTTATTAATGTTGATCTATGACAAGATGGCTAACTCTTATAAGACACAATGAACAAGTATGTTGGCTGGACAAAATATTAAATTGATTCCCATTGGGCTTATGGAGTCACTAATACCACAGTAAACAACAGCACTATCTTCCATAGAAATCAGAGCACTTAACATCTAAATGTTCAAACATAACTCACATGAAACCACAGTTTGCAAAGGCATATAGGAAGTCAGAGCATGATAAATGAGTTCTGAGTGATTATGCATTTGTAAAACTGTAAAAGAACATTAAAGAAATATACCATCACACATTTGAACAAGGAGATCCATTGTGAATCCTAAGAAGGAAAACAGTCATTTGTATTACTGAAATTTTGTTTACATATAAGCCAAAACAGTCCTCTGTTTTTTATAAAATATCCAACCCTTGTTACATCCCTATTTTAGCTATTTATAGCATTCTTACTTCTACCTAATTCGAGTTTCCTCCTCCAGCATGAGGGGAATTTAATAACTCGATCCTTATCTCTAATGACACTTAACAGCTATGTAACTAATCATTAAATACAACAAAGTGCTTAACTGGAGTTTAAAGAGTCCTAATTTAACTATAACTCTAACTCTATCTTCCTCGTAGCATGATTCCTTCTTGATTCTAGACACCTGGTCTCCTTTCAGTTGGGCTGAGATGGCTGAGATGAGTATTCAATATTCCATGCTGGCCTAGGATGCTGAATGCTTTAATGGTTCAGTGATGCTAGGAGAAATACTCTGTTTTTCGGTTCCAGTCTTCCACCACCTGTTCGAATATGTAGCAGCATGTCTTTAGCTCTTTAATAACCCAAGAATATAGAGCATTACCATGTTCCTGATGTGCTGGAGGTTTCATTGATGGACAGGTGTGCAAGCGAAAACTCCTCGTATGCAGCTCCTTCCAAACCCTAATGACCGATAATAAAGTGACTTTATAATCAAAAACTTTAAACTTAGGTCAAAGCATTTCACCTTTGTTAAAGGTACACCTCTCATAATTTGAATGGCCTGGTAGCTTCCTTTGATCTCTTACATGTCACTTAGGTGTTCCCTTTGAAAACTTCTGATTATCTTATCGGATTGTTTGCTTGTATTAAAAATAGCACCTACAGCAGTTTCGCAGTTTTTAATACAAGCAAACATTCTGATAAGATAATCAGAAATTTTCAAAGGGAACACCTAAGTGCCGCGCTACGAAACTGCGAAACTGTTTAAACAATTTATCTTTTTCCTGAGAATTTGACTGCTCTGCCACTTGATTGCAAAAACTCCTTTTGACCTTGGATATATGTAGCAGAGATTAAAACATATTCAAAACACCAAGATTAAGCAAAATTTAACAAAATTTTGAGACATAACCCTTTCCTGAACAGTGAATTTATTTATCAGGTACTCGGCTTAGCTCTGCCTTCAAGTCTTCAGCGACTTTCTTTAGTTGGTTAATTTCTTCCTCAGCTGCCTCTATTTGGCTTTTCATGGCCGCCACATAATCTCTATGAGATGTGATGGTTGCTTTACTTTTGCTGTCTTTTTGCTGAGGTCGTGTTTCTTTTTCCTTTTCTTCTGTTTTGGGCAATGCTTCCTGTACCTGCTGAAAATTCCTAGTCAAAGTTCTTCTTGGTTTAAAAACAAACTCTTGGGCTGGCTCATCAAACCTAAGCCTTTTTGAGGCTTTGGTCTTCTTGGCACTTTCTACTGATGACTGTGTCAAATCGATATGCATTGATTCAATTTGCTCAAACTCAATGGCCTCTAATAGATCTTTCAGGCTTGCCTTAGATGCTGGGCTTTCTTCAACAGTTATGGCATTTCCCTTTTCCTTACTTGCTTGGCTTCTTGTCCTCACTCTGGAAACTGCCTCAGCTTTGCTTGTTTCAGCTACATTCTTTTTATCCTGAGTCTTTCCTTTTGTAGCTTGCTGAGGTTGTTCTTTGATGATCAGTGGTTTCACTGGTTTTTTAGGCTGTGACTTGGCCTGCTTTTTAGCTCTGGCCTCCTTTTGAAGCTCAGCTATTGTGAGTTCTTTGACTGGTTGCTCTCTGACTGGCTGTGGAGTAAGGCCTGTTTTATTTTGGAAACCGGCCATGAAGATGAATGAATTCCAGTCTCTACCTATCTTCTGAAGGCCATCTAAAACCAACAATTTAATCAAACCATGGTGAAATAAAGAAGTCTCGCAATCCTCTTTTCTCAATTGCACTTTATCACACATTTTACTTAGACTGCGAAATAAGTAAAAAGGAATATCAATGGAAGCCTTCCCCGTAAAATGTAACAGCAGCTTGAAATGATAAGAGTAGACCTTATTATATCTGCCTTCACATGTTAAGTATTTATGAATGCAGGTAAGAAGAAGGGCATAATGCTCCTTAACATAGTTCCTAGGCACTGCTCTGGTTAGGTCTTCATTCACATATGCTTCTTTTAAGAACTCTTTGCATGGATTCATATCAAATTTAAAGTTCTTAAACCATTCATGCTGCCCTCTAGGAATCTCTATCACAGCAGCTATAACCTCCGGAGACACTTGAACTTCCAACATAGCTATTCTTGAATTTAAACCGGTGAAATTCAAAGCAAACTCTTTGGTTACCTGAGCGTGCCCACCTTGCAGCTTCTTACAGAAAGTCCAGCATCCAGCATCTTTGAAATCTTTCTTCACGCCTTCGTCCCTCAATGTTATGTCTAAACCTTCAGGTTCATTGCTTTGGCATTTGCCGGACCTGTGCTCCTTTCTCTCCATCTTCAGTTTGAAATCTTCGCGGCCAAATTCTTTCTTGGAAATCTTCACAGCCAAATTTCAACAATTCCGGTCGAGATGGTTCACCTCCCTTTTTAACTCAGCCTCGCTTGTAATCAGGCTCACTTGAACAGCCTCGCTTGAATTTCAAATACATCATCCAACCAACCTGCCACTTATGTACACTTATGATCATCATAACGATCCATGCATGGTAAAATCCGTTGAATTGATATTTCAGTGCATTCTAACAAATATGTGGGTGGAGTGACGACTAATGAGCGTTTAGACATGCGTACGGGAGGTACACATACTGACATGAGAAGACAGAATCAGTGACTCATCAACAGACTTTACACTTTAGGTAATATTCGCTGCGAAACGCACGAATCCGCAATTTCGCAGCGCGGTTAGTTTAAATTTCTAATCATGCGCTATGAAATGGCTTGATGATACCGTGCTGCGAAATGACTAAACAATGATTATGCTGCGAAATTGACCAATAGGAGGTTATACTGTGAAATCACGAAAAGACTCGGTGGATAGAATAAGACAAGACTTGGCTTATAACACAATGATGATGGAGGAAAACCAATAGGATTAGAGCATAATTCGAAACAGACTCCTTTGAAACTCCCAATCCTAAGTATGAAATATGAAACGAAAACCATTTGATACAGACCTTTGACATTTAACTAGGACAAAGGACTATATACATAAAAATTTTAAATCTAAGTGATAACAGGTGGATTGGCTTTCTTTAACTCATATGGAAAATATCCCCTACCACTCCTCCTGTAAGGATGATAACAATGATGACCATGATACCTATCTGAACCAGAACTAGAGTAAAGCCCATGTCCATTGCCTCTCCTATCAGGTGTATCCAAAAATCCGGCATCTTTGACTGTGTCATCTATATCCGACTTGTGCCCATCATGATATTTGATACCATATGCTCCATTAGTCCATTACTCCTGTCCATGAATGATCCTAAGTGGTCCCTGTCTCTGCAAGTCTGACAAGCTTTGAAGGATAACTGCATTGACCTCTGCTTGTTTCTCTTGTGCCTTGGCAAGTCTCTCTTGTGACTGAATTATTCTATCATTATCTTCTTTGCAAATTCTTATCTATACCTTCAAACTTATCAAAGTTTCTTCTATGTCCGGAGAGTACTCATCTCTTAGTTGCTCATCTGATCTATAAGGGGAGTCCCTTGAACTGTAATCCACCATTTTTCTAGTCATCTTTGATCTTCTTCTTTTGGAAAACATATCATGTCAGATAAAATAATACAAACATAACCAACATACCTCAGTGAATTTTACGGGAGGCTATCTCGCCTGCAAGATCAACCAAATTAGTTTGATACATGTATAATCATAATCACATCAATAAATCAACATCATGCATGACAATACCAACTGTGTACCATGGCCTCATGCATGACAATATAAACTGTGTACCATGGTCTCATGCACGATAACCATAACCATAGAAATGCATGCATAACAAACATATAAACACTGACATGCATAAAAAATGCATAAACAACCAACAATGCATGCATCACAAACACAGTCTTCCAATGTAGTCCAAGTGTTGAACCCGGGAGCTCTGATACCAATCTGTAACACCCTCCTCTCACACTCACCCAAGTTCATTGATCCACCAGGGTAAATATGTGCTGAATAACTACTATGATATGACTGAACCTCCTAGGTACAATTAAGGAAGTGGAATTGTCGAACCAAAACTTTATTGACCATCCTTAGGAGCTACAGGACCCCCAGGAGCCAACCAACCAGTCCAAGTGCCACAACCCTAAGTTAACTTGCCTTTTCACTGACCTGGACTCTAAGTCACTTGCATAATAAGGAAAACCATGATTGTAAGCCTCCATTTGCATGGATAACCTTGCCTCCTGGCAACTGTAGTCTAAATTACATAGCTATGTGCATACGACCCCGAGATTTGAGCCACATTTTTAGGGCTAAGATCTAGACATTTGCCTAGAACTTGATAGAACTTTCTAGAATGATGAATGACATAAGGACAACGCCATTAATGAAAAAAATTAGACAAGAAATTGCCCTAGCAAGTCCTGACCATGATAGAAATGTTGTCAAACACATTGTGAACATGTAATCTACAAGTTATAAATGCATATTTGGACATAAGGGTCTCATACTTATCCGAGAATATTCTAAAAGGTAGATACCCTCTCACAATAGCTGCAATAACATCTATTAAATCATGCATTCATTAAAAATTCATTTACTAATAAAAACATGATGAGGGTCATAACTAAAGTCTGTCATAAGACCATGCTTATAACCAACATATAAGTAGAATAATAATAGTGAGAACAACCATCAGAGCCACATAATAACAAGTATAACTACTCATGAAATACAAGAGGAAAAGATCTCTTATTAACGTATGAAAAATCCAACCAAGTCAGGGACTTCCACGTACCACCCAACCATAGATTGGGTTGAACCAAATCTTTCTTTCAACCAATCACCCCCGTGCCATATTCCAAGCATGAATGTGGGACTCACAAGAAAACAATGAGGGCTTCCTTAGGCTTTACTACATATCCCTCCATTACCAGTGAACAGATTTCTAGGCCCAAATCAAGCACCTACCCAACCAAGATTTATCACAATCCTGCCATTACCAGTTAAGGGATTCCTAGGCCCAAACAAAGAAACATACACTACCAGGCTTTACCAAAATCCCACAAAAACTGATCAATGGATCAAAAGGCCCTAAACAAGCATGGATGCATCAAGATTTCTTCATCAATACCTTGAGCAATTTTCTCGTCTCCACCCTCAGGATTTACCACGTATCCTGCCATTACAAGTCAAGGGATTTCTAGGCCCTTGGGAATTTTCTTTAGACCACATCATCCGGTTCCAAATCCATCCGAAATCCAAGCTCAACCAAAGAGGGAACTCCATCACGCTATGGCTATCAGGAAATGGCAGGGCAAAGTTGAAATCACTGTCACACCTAGCAAAACCCATGTCAATGACAACATGAGAATTAAATATACACATGCATGTACCATGCATTCCCAAACTAGCAAGGAAATCATACTTGCAACTTGATACCTACAAGTAATCACGTTGTAGCCACTTGATCCAACTATTCCTTGCTTGATGTTTTATTTCCTTTGATTTATTATCCTTCCTTTGCCTTCCTTTCTTCAATGCTAGAGTGCTCCAAGAATGCAAGTGTTCAAGAGTATGAGAGAATATAGAGAATAAAGATAATAGAGAGAGCTTCAAACCTAAACTAACAAAATCTTAAACTAGCAAAATAGGTGAATTGATCCTCATAATCGCTTTTTGCAAGAGGCCTCTATTTTCTTCAATTTCCACTAATTTTCCTTCAATTTCCTCCTGACATGCAACCTATGACCTTCACCTTCATTTTCTCCTATTTTCCTTTTTTTCATCAATTATATGCTAATTAATGCGTATTGTCCTTTTCAATGCCTTTTCCATTTCCTTTTCTAATTTCCTTAGCCATAATAAGCCAAATGAAAACCCACTAGGATTTTTTTCCCAACTTTCAACTTGGAATAAGTGTCCCATGGCCTTGGTATTATTTTTTCCTTTATTAACTTTATTACGTGAACTTTTAACCCGGGGTTGGTACAAATTTCTTATGGATTGCACTCCATAGGGTGATGGGACTGTGGTCGATCCCACATTCACAATTCTGAGGGGAAGCAACGTGATGCGTGGCGAAAAAGGATCCATAAATGAGGTAAAACCACATGTGACTAGTTGAGAGTGCCCTCTGTTAAAGTTTGATGTGGTGGCATGACATGGGAGGTCCACGTAACCCCAACCATTTTTCCCCTATAGTTTTGGTGGGGGACTGAAAAAGGAATCGCTGAGATTTTATCCCTGGGGTGAGGTAGCAAAGGGGGACCACATGGCATACAAGTTATATGTGTGTGTGTGTGTGTTTGTATGTGTGTAGGTTGTGACATTGGGTATGTAACAACCCCGCGTTACAATTCTCTGTAATAAAGTTAATAAAGGCAAAATAAGACCACGGTCATGGGACACGTATTCCAAGATGAATGTTGGGAAAAGCATCTTAGTGGCCATCACTTGTTATTTATTATGGCCAAGGAGAAATTGTCAAAGGCTTTGAAAAGGAAAAAAGATATTATTGGCATTTATTTTATGAAAATAAAGGAAAATAGGAGAAAAGGGAGGTGAAAGATCATAGGTTGCATGTGAGAAGGAAATTGAAGGAAAGTAAAGGAAAAATGAAGAAATTAGAGGCATCAATAACAAAGAGACATCAAAGCATCAGTTTAGGGCCTTTTTTCAATTGAGTTTTGGAATTGGTTTCAGAGAGGAGAGAGCACCAAGAGGAGAAAGAAAGCAAGCAAGCATAGTAAGGACGAGGAAGGCAAAGGAAAGCAAGGATCAAGCAAGGAAGAGTTGGATCAAGCAGCTTCAACAGGAATACTTGCAGCTAACAGGTTGCACGTATGGTTTCCTAGTTGGTTTTGGCATGCATGATATATGCATGTGTGTATTTGGTTTATTTGTTGTCATTGGCATGGGTTTTGTCGGGTTTGACAGTGGTTTCAGCCTTACCTTGCCATTTTTAGATAGACATGGCATGATGGGATTCATTCTTAGTTGATACTTTAACTATTAGAAGGTTTTGGATCTAGGTGAAGTGGTCCGAAGAAAATCCCAAGGGTTGGGTGTAGAGATGGTTTTCTCTCGAAGCCCTCAACAGGTGGGAGGAGTTAGGAAAATTCCTCAAGGGATGGTGAAGGAACGCTGAGCCATCCAAGGTCGGTTTGTTTTTGTGATCTCGAGACCGATTTAGGTGAGATCGCGGCAGGGTGAGAGGGAGGTGGTTTAACATTTGGATTCCCTTGGTTGTTTATGCATTGGTTTATCCCATGAGATCCCACATTCATGCTTGGAATATGGCACGGGGGTGATTGGCTGAAATAAAGATCTGGTTCAGCATCTATGGTGAGGTGGTATGTGAAATTCCCTAACTTGGTTGGTTTTTTCATATGTTAAGAGTTAAGTTCCTCTTATATTTTGTGAGTAAATGTACTTGTTAAGATGTGGCTTTAATGGTTGTTCTATCATTGTTATTATTCTAGTTATACGGTGGTTATAAGCATGGTTTTATGCCAGATTCAAGTTATGGATTTTATTATGCGTTGATTGATAAATGAATGGTTATTGAATCCATGACCCAATAGATGTTATTTCATCTATTGTGAGAGGGAATTAGACCTCCTTAATTATTCTCATATAAGTTTCATATCTCTATGTTTAGATATGCATTCATGACCCGTAAATTGCAAGTTTAATATGTGTTTGACAGAATGATTGTCATGTTTAGGATGGGCTAGGTGTAGGTTTTAACCCTGTACAGAAATTACCTGCATACGAATTCTAAAACACATCAAACAAACAATGCGAGAGCATAACACATAAAACACATATACATAGAGATTTTCCCCTAGATCCCAAAACCGAGACTACCAGCTTGATTTTCTCATTATATTCCTTTCAATGTTACAATACATATTTATACATGTCGAAGCATCCAATACCATGGACCGAAAACCATCGCGCCCAAAACCATGGACCGAAAATCATAGGTAGGTTTGCCCAACCTAATATAGGGTCCAAAAACAATTCTCCCAGGGCGTTACCCCGTACCCTATAGAGGGGGGCTACCCACTCCCCTCAAACCCCCCGGACAGCCCCCCCACTGTGCAATCAGTGCAACAAAGGGGGGGCTCTGCCCCCCCTCTAACCCCCTGGTTCACTATGTAGGTTAGTCGTGGAAAGAATATAACACAACGCAACATTCTCCCACTTGTTGTTTTCTTTACACTGGGGGCCACAGGAGAGCTTAGTCATTTTTCCAACCCTGAAATGCCCATTGTTTCTCTACACCAGGAGAACTTCTCAAAGCTCAAAAAAATTTTCAATGCATCTGCAGTATTCTTCAAAGTGTCCACCTTTACCAGCAACACCTTTTTGTCTTCTATCATATCCCTCACAAAAGGATACTGAACATCAATGCGCTTTGTTTTTGAATGATAAGCAGGGTTCTTTGCTAAGAAAATTGCACTTTGGCTATCACAATATATCCTTATAGCTCCATGTACTAACCCCATACTTGAACACAATCTCTGCAACCAAACTGCTTCCTTGCTCGCATGAGTGGCTGCCATGTATTTTGCCTCTGTAGTTGATAGTGCCACTACAGATTGTTTCTTACTCATCCAACTAAATGCACCTCCAAATAGGTTAAACACATACCAACTTGTAGATCTTCTCTGATCCAAATCTCCAACCCAATCTGCATCAACAAAGCCACAAATATCCAAGACTCTGTCCAATCCTGGTCTTCCTTGGTAGCACAAACCATAATCACTAGTGCCACGCAAATACCTGAAAATCCCCTTCACCACTGTCCAATGCTCCTTCCCTAGTTTTGACATAAACCTGTCCAATACTCCTACTGCATTTGTAATGTCTGGTCTAATACAAACCATTACATACATCAGGCTACTGACTGCACTTGCATATGGAATACGGGAAATATCCTCTTCCTCTTCTTGTATCTTGGGACACTGTTCAGTAGATAACTTTACACCTACCGAAATATGAACCTTCACCGGTTTACAATCCTGCATATTAAAGCTCTGCAGTATTGTCTGGACATACTTCCTCTAGTTTAACTAGATCTTCCTCTTTGCCCGATCTCTTTTAATTTCCATGCCCAAAATATAGTTTGCAACACCAAGATCTTTCATGTCGAATTTGGAGGACAATTGGGTCTTCAAATCCTAGATAATTTC
>APFE030896509.1:12101-45785 GCA_000404065.3 Pinus taeda | reverse complement strand
CCGTATAAATGTATCAAATTTCTGATACCACATCCTTGGTGACTATTTTAACCCATACAGAGACTTCTTTAACTTGCATACCAATTCTTTCTTACCCTTCACTACAAAGCCTTCAGGTTGCTTCATGTAGATCTCCTCTTCCAGATCCTCATGAAGAAATGATGTATTCACATCCATCTGTTCTACCTCAAAATCAAAAGCAGCAGCAATAGATAAAAGTAATCTAATAGAAGTTATCTTGGCAACAAGAGAAAAAATATCACCAACATCAATTCCTGGTACCTGGGAATAACCTTTTGCTACCAACCAAGCTTTGTATTTCTCCACCTTTCCTTCTGCATTTGTCTTCTTCTTGAACACCCATTTTCTGCTAATGGGTTTCCTTCCAGTCGGTAACTCCACTAGATCCCAAGCCTCATTTTTGTGCAAAGATGCCATTTGATCAACCATGGCCTCTTTCCAGAGTTTTCCATCCTTTGAATCTACTGCTTCCTTCACAGTTCTTTGATCATCATCAGTAATAGATAAAGTAAAATTTGAACAAAAAGCAGATGGACTATACCTTTCTGGCTGCCTTCTTTCTCGAACTGATCTTCTTACACCTGGAGTTTGTGGCTCTTCATCTTCTGCTTCCTCCTCTGTTGTAGAGTCTGATTCTTCCTCCTTTAGCTCAAACTCTATCTTCTTAGGTTCCTTTGGTTGGATTTCATGTTCAATAACATCTTTCACCTCTCTTAACACCACATCTCGGTTGTACACAACCTTCCTTATTGTTGGGTTCCAAATCTTATAACCATTTAAACCATCCTTATACCCAATAAAGATGCACTTTTCATATTTACTGTCCAACTTGTTTCATTTCTCCTTTGGAACATGTACATATGCATCACACTCAAATACACTCAGATGTGAAGAGAGGGTTTCTTACCAGTCCATACCTCTTGTGGAGTCTTATCCTCCAACGCTGATGAAGGTGATCTATTGACCAGGTAACATGTTGTCTCCATCGCCTCTGCCCAAAATTCTTGTCCTAACCCAGCACAACTGAGCATGCTTCTTGCCCTTTCCATCAACGTCTTGTTCATTCTCTCTGCAACACCATTTTGCTGAGGTGTATATGGAGTAGTCTTCTGCCATGCTATACCACACTTCATATAGAATTTTTCAAATTCCTTACTGCAAAACTCTCCATCGTTATCTGTCCTCAACACCTTTCTCTTATTCTCTGTCTGGTTTTCCACCAGAGCCTTAACATCTTTAAACCTATCAAAGACTTCAGATTTCTTCTTAAGGAAATATATCCATGTATTCCTTGAGAAGTCATTTATAAATGATACATAGTACACAGACTTACCCAGTGGTGGAACCTTCACAGATCCAAACACATCATTGTGCACAAGCTCTAATATCTGTTTCGCCCTCTTACCACCAGAAGGGAAACTCACCCAATTTTGCTTTCCATATACACAATTTTCACAGAAATCAAAATCCAGAGAGCTATTACTCATACCTTCTACCATGCCTTTACCATGAAGTATTTGAAGGCCCTTCTCTCCAATATTTCCAAGCCTTTGATGCCACAACATGGTCTTCTCTCCAGAGACCACTAGATTTTCTGCTCCATTTTCAGAAACCACAGAACTGTTGCACCCATCAACAAAAATGCTACCTTGTAGCTTGTACAAAGTTCCAGTCCGAACTCCCTGCATCAATACGAGTGCTCCTCGAACCATCTTTAGGTATCCTTCTCAAACATTGTTTTTACACGTGCATCATCCAACTTGCTTACAAAAATCAGATTTCTGGCTAATGCAGGAATATGCAAAACACCTAAAAGTGTTCTAACCCTTCCACCTTGCAACTTCAACTTTACTTTTCCGCGACCAATGATTCTAGCCTTCCTATCATCCCCTAGGAAGAAATCACCACCATCGTATTTATCATACTTGCAGAACCACTCTTTATGGGGAGTGAAGTGAAAGGATGCACCTAAGTTAATCAACCATGCCTCATGATCTACATGTGTACTTGAAGAATCCAAGTACACATCTCCACCTTCATCTGAGGTGGTTTTCGCCTCTGCAAAAGAAGCATCATCAGATCCCTTTCCTTTGTTAGGAGCTTTAGATTTATAGTCCTTTTTGTAGTGCCCTTTCTTTCCACATTTCCAGCACACCACCTTTACAGGTTTTCTTGGAGATTTAGATCTCCCTCTAGATTTAGATCTCCCACTCGATGACTTGTTTTATTCTGTTCTAGGACCGTCCTCATACAAATAAGGCATCACCATTCTGGCTCTCCACATTTTTTCCGTCTCATATCCTCCATTAGAAAGGATGAGACTATTTCATCAAACTGCAAGGTAGTTGCATTGCTACCTATTGCAATAACCAGACTATCCCACGAATCTGGTAGAGAACACAACAAACTGATGCACTTATCTTCATCTAAAATTTTAATATCAATAGATAATAACTGATTTACCATTGTCTTAAATGCGTTCAATTGCTCCGTCACTGAGTCTCCCAAAACCGGGACTACCAGCTTGATTTTTTCATTATATTCCTTTCAATGTTACAATACATATTTATACGTGCCAAAGCATCCAATACCATGGACCGAAAACCATCGTGTCCAAAACCATTGATTAAAAACCATAGGTAGGTTTGCCCAGCCTAATATAGGGTCCAAAAAATAATTTCCCAGGGCACTGCCCCGAACCCTGTAGAGGGGGGCTACCTTCCCCCCTCAAACCCCCTCGTTGCGAAATCGGCGCAATGAAGGGGGGGCTCCGCCCCCCCTCTAACCCCCTGGTTCACTACGTAGGTTAGTCATGGAAAGAATATAACACAACCCAACACTAGGTTAAGTCCCTGATCAAGTTTTGTGTTAAAGGAATTTTATTTGTGTTATTTATCATGTATGAGAGTTTCATTAAGTTCTCGGCAGAGGTTTGGATCCTACCCCTGGAAAAGTGGCTCAAATTTTGGGGTCATTGGCAAAAAACTTGGTAAATTAGACTACAATCGCTAGGAAGCAGGCTTATGAGAGTGACTGGAGGGTTATAGTCACTGGCTTTCCTTATCATGGGAATGATTGAGGCTCTAGTTCACTGAAAAGGAAATTTAACTCAAGGGTTGGGCACCTAGAGTGGTTGGTTAGCTCTTGGGGGTCTTGTAGCACCTGATGGAAGTCAGTAAAGTTTCAATTTGTCGATTCCACTTCCTTAACTGCATTTAGGAGGTCGAGTCATGTTATAGTAGCCCTTCACTGATGTTTAACTCGACAGGTCGGTGAAAGTGGGTAGATATGAGAGGTGGCATTTACAGAGTGGTATCAAAGCATGGTTCGAACACTTGGACCTAATGGGCTAGATGCATGTGGTTATGCATGAATTGCCATAGTTATGGTTGCCATGCATGAGGTCATGGTATGCAGTTGGTATTATCATGCATGATGTTGGCATATTGATGTGATTATGATTATACATGTATCGTGTTGATGTGGACTAATTTTTCAAATGAGATAAACCTCACCTAGACGTAGTTGAGGTATGATTTTGGTTATTTGGTTTATCTAACATGGTATACTTGTATGAAGAAGAGAATCAAAGATTATGAGAAAAATGGTGGACTATAGTTCACATCAATCTCCCTACAGATCAATTGGGAAGCAAGGAGATGAGTATTCTGCTAATATAATAGATACTTTGAAGAGTTTGAGGGCAGAGATTAGAATTTGCAAGGCAGAAAATGACAGGTTGTTTGAGGCTCAGGAAAGACTTGCAACGGTTGAGGAAAAGGAGGAATAGTTCAATGCAATGATCGTTTAGAGTTTTTCAGACTTGCAGAGACATGGACACTTAAGGATTAGTCAAGAAAAAGAAGAGAAGATTGATGGGGCATATGGTAGTAGGTCTCGATTAGCATACAGGTTGGAGGTGGCAAATCATTGGGTACACCTAACAAGAGGACCGGTATGTCTGGGTTACATTCTAGTTCCTTGTCTAGGAGACATCATCATCATCATCCTCATTCTTATAGGAGGAATGAGTACTTTCCTGAGGAGTTCAAGAAATTCAAGACTCCTACATTTGATGGAGAGATGAAGAAGTCAGAAGATGCAGAAGCATGGTTACTTGGGATAAATATATTCTTCATATTGCATAACTACTCAGAGAACATGAAAGCCAAGATAGCCACATTCAGTATTAAAGGGAAAGCATATATTTGGTGGGAATATGTGAATAATGTTAGAGGAATTTGAGACAAAGAGCTGAATTGGGATGAGTTTGAGAGACTCTTAAAGGAGAAGTACCTATCTGTATGATGACAAATATAAGGAGTTATATGAGTTGCAGATGGGTTCCGTGATAGATGATGAGTATACTAGCAGGTTCCTGGAGCTATTGAGGTATGTTCCTTACCTCAAGGATGAAAAATCAAAGGTTCAAAGGTTCATTAGTGGGTTGCTAGCATCATATAGAGACTCGATTGAGTTTAATGATCTAAGGTCGCTAGAGGAATCCATCAAGAAACTAAAGCATTTTTATGAGAAATTAAAGCGTAAAGTTGAGCCTAAACATGAATTTAAGGAGAATGATAAAAGTTAAATGGAAGTGGTCGCCGAAGCAGGGAAGACCTCAAGATATAGGTGAGAAAGAGAATGTGGTTCCTTTCAATAAGTTTAATGTATTTGGGAAGGGACATGGGTCATAGCCTGGAGAGAAGCAAAATAAAGGTGATGGTAGAGGACCGTTGTAGTGTTGGATTTGTGGTAGAGATCATTGCAAGAAGGATTTTCCATTGTACCGGGGTGGCAGGCCTCAAATCTATAGTGCTCAAGATGCGCAAATAGTTGGGGATGTTTCTCATAACATTCCTCAGATTTATGCAGTTGTAGACAATAAGCAGGCAGATCACCAAGCATCCATTATTGAGATGGAAGGTAAATTTTGTGATCGAGTTGTTTCTATTTTGATTGACCCTGGATAGAATTATAGTTATGTTAATTCTGACCTGGTGGATAAGTGTGGTTTGAGAAAAGAAGTGCATGATGAGTCTTTGTTGGTGTAGTTGGCTATAGGTACTAAGAAGAGAGTTCATCATTAGGTTATATCTTGTACATTTGAGCTGAATGGTATGCCTACATCGGCACATTTAAATGTGCTTCCATTGGGATCATACAATATGCTTATGGGTATGGATTGGTTGTACCTCCACAAGACCAAAGTATATTGATATGACAAGGCTATTAAGTCATTGGATGATAATCGGGAAAAGGAATCTTGTAAGGAAAGAAGAAGCCTGCATCAACTAGAATGGTCACAACTATGATGGCTAAGCATAGTCGTAGGAAAGGGTGTTTATTATTTGTAGTGAATTTTTATAGCGATAAAATAAAGGATTTCGAGGATATAGAAGTCTTCAAGAAGTGTATGGTTTTGCAGCAGTTTTAAGATTTGTTTCTAGCAAAGATTTCATAGTTTCCTCCCCACATGGAAGTGGACTTTTCTATTGAGTTGGTACGAGGAATAGCACCAACATCAAAGGCACCTTACAAGTTGAGCACTCCTGAGCTACTGGAATTGAAGTTGTAGTTGAAGGAAATGCCTGACAAGGGATACATTAGGCCAAGTGTATCACCTTGTGGTGCATCAATGTTTTTTGTGAAGAAGAAGGATGGTACTCTTAGATTTTGTATTGATTATAGTTAGTTGAACAAGGTGACCATCAAGAACATGTATCCATTGTCAAGGATCAATGGCTACTTTGAAAATTTGAAGGGAGAAACAATGTTCTCGAAGATTTATTTGAGATCAGGATATCATCAAGCACGCATTAAATAAGAGGACAAATACAAAACTGATTTTCAGACTAGTTATGGGCATTATGAGTTTGTTATGGTTCCTTTCGGTTTGGCTAATGCTCCAACTACTTTTATGTGCTTGATTAATAGTGTGTTGCACCCTTATCTAGACAAGTTTCTGATTGTATTCATTGTTGATATATTGATATATTCTAAGAATGAGGAAGAGCATGTGGAACACTTATCAGCAGTATTGATATTACTAAGAGAGAATCAGTTGCATGTGAAGCTTAGTTGTTGGCTTGTTGGGGCTTGACCCAGGTTCAGAAGTGATTTATCCAAACAAATCTCGAAACTATCGGCCCTTTTGGCAACAATCTATGGTGCGCGGACTGAGGTCTCACCCAAGGTAGTATGGGAGGGTGTTGGAATAAGGTTTCCGCACCCTAGGGATGTCTTGATGAAGTCTGGGAAGATCGTGAACCGAACCTTCATGCTTACGCTACTCTGCGCAGCCCTCTATCCTTCGCAACTTGTGAAATTGCCTCCATGTAGCTCTTTACAGTGCTCGAAGAAGCACTGTCTAGATCCTTTATCATTATTGTGCTTTTATTATAGATATTAACTTAATTATGTGGGCCCAATATTCTCATTAATCATTCAACATTCATAACAAGTGCGCGTAATCATAAACAGTAAAGAGATGCATAAAGATATCAGAAGCATAGACATAGAATATTCCACAATCAACTTATCTTTTATTAATCCTCTGTTCAGATACAATCCCAACTCCGCCCTGTGCACTTAGCTGCAGGGGTCTGCGCACACAGCTGCACACTCTACCAAGCCTCTACGCACTCAGCGGCAAAGCCTCTTCCTACTACTGCAACCTAAGACTCGGACTTACAGACTCAGAGCCAATTCCTTCTCCAAAAGAATATATGACTTAAAAACCCAAAAATTGCCTTTTACACTTAGAGCCTTTCTCTATTTATACAATCCCATGGTCCGCGGACCACGGGTAGGCCGACACATTCTATATTAAATTACATTATTTTAGGGTGGACAACCCTAGAATCTCACGCTCTGCACCCGCATTTTGCAGGGTCTTTACATTACATTGACCAAAACCTTGGGCTTCAAGCCCCAAAAGCATGCTATGGGGGGACACACTGCCCAACAGGCCCCCAACAGAACCATCGTGACTCATCTCGAGTCACTCTGCTGGTGCGGTGATTTTCACGCGGAGTCTATCTAGCAACTTCTGTGCTTCACTAACATCTGCCACACATTCTTCGGTTGTCCGTTGTATCAGTTGTGTGTGACTCTCCAATGCATCATTGTCAGAGGCACCTTCTTGCCTTAGCACATATGTACCCTTCATCTGGGCCAACTTTCCCTTGATTGTGGCGGTGACCGGAATGCTTCCTCGAGCCAAGGCTGGATGCGCACTTTAAGCACTGCTTCTTTCTGGCACGCGGCATCCACCTGTTCCTTTAAAGCTTGGGCCTCCTTCATCTTGGCAAGTCATTGAGTAAGGGAAACCGTCTGTGTGGTCCCCCTAATATTGTCATATGCTTGTTGTAACTACCATGCTTCTGTCTCCAGGCACTGTATGGTTGGATCTTCCTGCAATGAGGTGAGCATGAAGAGGGACTAATCCAGAAATCCTGTGCAGTCTTTTACAATGTGCTCTATCATTTCCAACCTCTATTAAATGGCGCGGTGGTGCTGCTCTCTTACTTCCGGGGGTGTAGAGGGTTGTGCCTTCAGTTGTAGCTCAGCGATCTGCAGGTTTAGCTCCAACTGAACCTTCGCGGCCTCCTCCTGCGCCTTGCGGACTCCGGCTGCTAGTTGGTGAATCTTTTCCACTATCGGGAGTGTCATCTGCATGGCCAACTCTGGTATGCCACTACAAGCCTCCTCCACGGCCTCTTCCAATCCCTAGGTTTGTGCGACCAGGTTGTCGCACTATAGGCTAAGTTGTTCTAAATTTAGCTTCTGCTTGCTCAAGACTTGGAGGGCACAGCCCTCCTTGGCGTGAAGCTCAATAGTTACCCCATCCTGCAGCTGGTGTAGGGTTTCCCTAGGGAGGTTGGCCGAATTCAACCCCTAGCCCCTCATGTCACCCTCGGCTGCTACTAAGACTGTGCCTTCTAATAACACAAAAGTGTTCGTTGTGCAGGCGCACAACATCTTCTCGACTTCAGATGTAACTTTCACAAGGTGTGGTGTCATCATTCCTGGGGGTAGCACCTGTAATGCCTACAACTACACTATGAGCGCCCCCAACACAGTTGTCTTCTCCATCATTAATTCTTCAAAATCATCCTTGGTGGCATCGCGAACTGGTTCGCCAATGTCAACCAGGTCTCCCTCGGAGGTCTTTGTTGCCTTTGTCTTTTTCCACATGGTTGGCTTCTCATGGACATGCGGCCTCTTGAGTTGGATCGATTTTGGTACAGGGTCCGTGCATTCCTCTGTCTCAGCCTCCCCCTGTAGGTCCTGCTCTGTGGACATTTCCTGGCTTTCCTCGGTCTCTTTGGTGGGCACGGTTGTGGTCTTTGACATCTACATTGTTGTTTCTACCTCAACCAACTTCCGTTGCATGGTTGCTTCTTATTCCTGGGGCTTTCTCTCCGCCAGCTGCATGATGCGCAACTTGGTTTCCTTCTTTCACTGCTGCGCTGCGATCTTTACCAGTTTCGCCAAGTCTGAAGCATGCCACTCTGGAGACCATGACACCATCACATCAAATATTTCATCATTTGTTGCAATGAACGGAAGCTTCACCCACGTTCGGGTTCGATCCTTGCGCACCCAGATATACAGGTTATGCATATCCGCCTTGAACTCGTTTGTGCTTTGCAAGCTGTTATATACTGTAGCAGACAAGCGCAGCCTACAGTTGATCCATGTTCATATGCTCGCCTCAATGAACACCCAAAACACCTTTATCTCTGTTTCCGAGAAAACTAGTGTCTTTTCGATCTGCTAGTCCCACTAAGATTGGCAACTATCTTAGAGACAAACAATCAAAGCGATTTGTGATTTCCTCTATGTATGATAGATAAGAGAGAAGCAAAGGACCAACCTGGATATTCCGCTTGACTTCTTGCTTGATTTCTATCCCCCTTGATAGAGCTTGCAACTCCTCTCCTACTTGTCCCGTTTAGAGAATACCTGTAGAGACAAAGTAACAAAACACCATCAAAGCATCTCAATCTATAATATCATAAACAATGCAAAATCAGAAATACATTGAACATACAATTGCATTAAAAAATAACAAGATTCACAAATACACGATTGTATGGAGGAAAATTCAAAGAACTTTATTAAAATAGAAGGGAGAATTACAACCCAGCTGTCTGATCCAGCATCATCCTCCCAGCATCAAAGCCCTCTTCACCTCATGAAAATCAAGATCACCCAACAATACAATATTCCTTCTCAAACACAAACTATCAACACTTCCTTACAAATTACAAAATTCCAGCCTTCAGATCTCTCAGATGAGGGATCCATTTATAGATGTCTTGCAAGGGTGTGAGTTAGCTCTAGGTTTTTTATTAGTGTCATTCCACTCATAGTTCTTGGTTCCACTTGGAGATTTCATTGATCTCTTACTCATCCCTGGGTGAATTCAGAGAGGCAAGTGTCATAGGAAAAGTTTCTAGAAGATTCCATGAGCATCCACTTAGCAAACTGTCTCAACCATTTGCCCATTCTCGCTCATTGTACCCTACATAAGGCCTCTTCAGTATGCATCGCACCTGGCTAGTGTAGGAGCCAGTATGCATCGCACCTTGACAGTTGAGCAGTTAGTATGGTCCAGTTTTGGCTAGTTCTGAGTGGTTTTTCAGGTGGAACTTCTGGGGAATGATGTAATCAGTTGACTATGATCCTTTAGGATTTGAAACAACACTTTTAGGGGCTAAATATCCCTTGGTTTATCAACATATAAGATTGGGGTTGCAGTGCCCAAATATGTCTATTACAGTTACCCCCTAAAGCATGAAGTCGTAAATCTTTTGATGTCGGGTGAAATGCTTTATCATGAGGATCTGAGGTATTCGAACTGGAAGGTGACCTGTATAAGATACAATACAATACATTATCATCATATTATTTTCATGATCTAGCTGAGGCGGGCATTCCCATGCTCAGCTTTATAAATTCATTTTCATGTACATAAGACAGATAATCGTCTGCAGTTGCAGACTAGTGATTCTTTATATGTAGAGTCATCATCCCTTAGCTTGGATGATCATCCGTGCAGCTTCTGTGTACATTTGATGTCTTTATATTCCCGAATATATCGCAGCCTGGATGGATGAAACTAGATCTGGGGTCTTCAAACTCATTCAATCTTCGCCCGATGTACAAATCGATCCATGTGAAAAGACGTTCTGAAGTCGAACATGGAAAGACATCACCTGATTACCAGCCAATAATGTAAGTTGTTAACTAACGTGAGAGGAATCACCGGTAATGATAATGAACCTCAAGGTACTATAGTAAAATTCCCGTGGTGTGAATATATGAGTTGATGTCGAACACCACGTGAAATCTTTTGGTCGAAGGCCATTGATGTAAACCTGTCGCCGGAAGTGAGAAACTTGCCATTGAGGCATGCAAGCTTCAAAGTACTGAAAGGGTTGTTTCTAAGTCAACTTCTTGGATAATGAGATTATGTCGACAATAAGTGACCCGTCGTAGGAAGGCCTTAATGTATCCCACATCTACGATACGAAACAAAACAAATTATTTTCTAGAGGTGAAGACAATCTAATGATACAAGGTTCAGGAATGGCGGTCATGAAAAATGGAGGGTGAAGGTATTGTAGTGGATGAGGCGTTAGCTGGATGGTGAATTCTCTGAATGACTTCTCTTGAACATATCGGTGACACTGAAATGGATTGGTAGCATTAACCCCAAAAGATGGATGGTACGGAGGACCAATGGTGATATGACCGATGAACGGAATAACCCAACCTGACTCAATCATGGTGATGGAGTGAAAGTGTCATGTTCAAGAGCGACCTGTTACCAATAAAATTCTTCAAGTTTTCTTCCCTTTTTCCCCAGTCATTGCTGACCAGTACCTCTTTATTTTTGTCAATCTTGAGGAGGATAACATATGCTTGTTCTATAGTTTTCCCTTTGGGCAAACCTATCGCTATGTTTTAGCGAGTCTAGTGACAGTGAAACTCGTTCTTGTCTAGATGGACAAGTTTGTCGCTATTGTTTGAACGAGTTTAACGATAAGGATAACTTGGTCCTTTTCATGTTTAGAGAGTTTGAAAAGGGACGAAAAGGAAACTCCAACAGTTCTTTTTCATATCATAATCCCTTGAGTCCGAAAAAGATTCAAATAATACACAAGGGATGACTTTTCCGATCACTTTAGCGAGCCAAAAAAGACAAGCGCTAGATCTTTTTGTGGGATAATCCCTTAGGTCCAAAAGGATTAAAATGTACAAGAGGGATGGTGCTTCCCCTTACTTTAACAAGCTGGAAAGGCCAATAGCTCGAAAATCTTTTCATATTTAACGAGTCTAAAAAGAGTTTAAAGGAGACTCATTTTTTGAGGAATGAATGGCGTTTATGGTAGGGACTGGTTCCGGGTAATCTTGTAACTTCTCAAAACATGGTGGTGTGAAGAGGGTGGCTAATAGGACCACTCATCATAGCTGTTCCTCCAAAATGTAAACAATCAAGTGGAAGTATATGATCGACCAAAAGAATGGAGGTGATGTCAGGAACACAACCAAGGCTCAAAAGGTTGATATTATGGTAATCACAAAGGCTATTTACCAAGGTGGGTTCATTTTTTAATGAGCTTGAACTCTTGTGGGAACATATTCTCATTGGCGGGTTTATTTTTTAATGAGCTTGAACCTTGCGAAAACATTGCTCATACTAGTAGTTAAATATGTCTCTCATCGGTAGGTTCATTTTTAGTGAGCTTGAACTCTATGATGACATATGCTCATTGCCTTTTTATGTAGGCTAGAAATGATCAAACTACAAAGCTAGAAAAACTAAAAAGCTAAGGAACTGCAGAGGTTAGGTAGGATGGTTTTGTCTTCCGTCTAGACAAAACCCTTCCTTTGGTCCGTCTGGTGTTCAGACATTTCCGGACCAACCGCCTAACCTAAGAAGTTAAAACTAAAAAGCTAAGAAAATGAAATTTGTTGCTTTTTGCTTGCGTAAAAAAGGTTTGCATGCCCCCAAGCATCGAGAAAAGGAGAGTCTCCAGTAACCATATGGAAATCATTGTGGTTAAGCAGGATTGTTTCGTCTGCAGAGCAGATAAAACATTTCCTTGGCTTTGTTCGCAACACAAACAAAGGTTAATGGGGTGGGTCAGCACTTCCAATCACTTAACTTACAGGGAAATTCATATGGTAGGATGGTTTCATCAGCGGTTAGACAAAACACTTCCTGGCTTCATCCACAGAGTGGACAAAAGTGAATGGTGTGGGTCAGCATTTCCAATCACATAACCTACAAGGAAGCCTATTTTTTCAGCTGGGTTCATCTGCTGAAGCAGACCAGGGTGCATGCCGCCTAAGCTTCATTACATTCACCAGATTACTCGCCGCAATCAGGTGGATGGAATGAAGGTTGAAGAGGCATTCTCGATGCAAAGAGACCATTTAGGGATGATGTTTGACTTAGCTCTGTGTTTGAACCGGGAAATGAAAACTGGTCGATAAGCTGGGAAATTTTACCTTCATGCAGGAAACACATTACTCGAAAGAGTGTGGAAACAATAGCTTCCATTCTATATATATAGTCACAACCAAGAAGTAGATTGTAATCTAATGGTCCTTGGACTACCATCATGTTCAAGTGAACGGTTTTCTTTTTCAAAGTTATCGCCAACTTCAAAAGGGTCCCTAACGATCGACTAGTTCCTTTGTTGAAGCCTGACAAATTTTGTGTAACAGGCGCAAGCGATGGCGAACGAAGTGCTTTCCAAGCAGTTGAAGAAAGGATACTCACTAAAGCCCCTTCATCTATGATAGTTCTAGACACAATCATTTTGTAAACTTGTACTATGATCCAAAATGGTACATTAGATGGAAGGCGGGGTCTTGCTAGTTGATTCCAATCGAAGGAAACGACTAGACTGCTTGGAGGGGGTACCGGATAAACAATTGAATGAACCCCTTGAACTAGGGAATTTTCCTCTTGTTGTAAAGGAACGAGCGGATCGCCCCCAAGTTCATCAAACTCTGTATTAACAAAAAGAATTTGAGTGGTATTGTTCTCATTCTCTTTGGAAATTGTATCATCTGAAGGTGGACCTTCTGAAGGCAAGACTGGGTCGACTGCCATTTCGACCTGCTGACTTTGGTTCGATATGGACTCAAAAGGTTCACTCTCAACGATAGGTGTTTCGACCGATGATTGAGTTATGTTAGTCAGATTTTCAACTAGTAAAGGACATGGTGAGAGTTTCTTGTATCCAGGTGGAAGTCGCTGCGGTGAAGCAGGACGGCTACGCAAGATTCTCTTGGCCTCATCCAAGAAAGGACAACGGGGAAGGCGATGGTCTCCTTCGCATAATTGACATGGAATTTATACCTTTCCTTTCTGTCCAGGAACTTCATTTTCACTAGTTGATGGTGTGCTGTCAACATGATTGCGAGAAGTTGATGACATCGGACAGTGCGAACAGGGAGACCATTCTCTCAAGATTCGTGGAATACAAGGACAATTTCGATGAAAATGGTTTCCTTTGCAAATTAGACAATGAAATTTAGGAGACTTAATGTTTGGATTTTCACCAGATGATTCATGGTTGCCCCCTTACTTAACTGATTTCTTCTTCTTCTTCTCTTTCCCTTTCTTCTTCTTCTCAACCACTTGGTTATTAGTATCAGTATTTTCACCAAGCGAAGAGGAAGAAGGGGAGGGAGAAACAAACGAAGTAGAAGATGAAGGGTGATTTTCAGTATCAACTGGTTTCTGATTCGATTGCTGAGGAATTACGATATTTTGAATGACGGAGGTCGAGAACAGCCATACCGACAGACCAATTGTGATTCTTGGAAGGGATAATGTGGCCATATAAAGAGCACCAATATTTCCCTAAGAATAAAATGGACTAGGATTCCCCTCAAGAGGGATTCCTTGATTGGTGGACTCCATTATCTCAACTTAAGATCAATGAGGGAATAGGGATGTTATTCGGAATTAAATAAATTTTAATGACACCTTGACGCAACTTTTCTTTTTCAATTTTTAAGAGTTGAGAAAAAGCTAAAGATGACTCTAGTCGCCTTCGATTTTTAATGAGCCTAAAGTGACAATTGCTCAGATGGACCTTTTCTTTTAACGAGTCGAAAAGGAACGAAAGTGACTACTCTGGAAATCTAGACAAAAGGATTACCAAACCAATCGCAAAGCTGCAATATACACCTTGGTGGTAAATTAAAGAGAAATTACCAAGGACTTATGTACAACAGTCAATCTTCCCGAATGTTGTGTTCAGTGCATTGCGATCGATAGGGCGGCAGACATGGCTTCCTATGGATAAAGGATATCAGCGTATTGTGGTCTCCCAATATATACTTGATGATACGGGGAGCATAAGTCCATGCTAGCACTTGTCGTATCAAAGAGGAGGAATCACCCAACCTTCAATGAAAATGATAGTTACTAGATTTTACAATGCCCGAACATGTCTCTAGCCTAGACCTCTAGATGTGTTGCGTTAGGTTCCAAAGCGTTGTTAAGTTCATTGAAATTTATTTTAGAGTTGATCTTGCTTATAAGTTTGTCTTTCAAGGTTCACCACATGATGTAGATGTAAAATTCCTAAATATGCAATCTAAAATGATAAACAGTCATTGTTTACTTTTTAGCAATGAAAATCCTAGCTACAAAGGAAAGAATATTATGATTCTTTCAAACAGAGAGCAAAGAGCACACACTAAATGCACTTTTCCTAAATCATTTTTCACACATGGTCTAAATGTAAATGCAAATGCATGTATTTGTTTTTCGTTCCCTTAATGTAAAGAATGACAAAAGGAAAACTAAGCATATATCTAAACAATTTTCTTCAAAGCAACATTTTGACAATTTATTTTCAAAATGAAAGGAAGACTAAACGACACTTTTCAATTTTGAATAGAAAGATACTTTCGAAACTTCAAATATTAACAATCCAAATCAAATGCATGACAAAAAGTTCAATCGACTACCTAGAGAAGGAAAACTTTACGATACTTCTCTATTTTAACACAAAACGACAGCTACGACACTTTTGCACCAAAACGACAGTTCGATTCAAGCAACTTTTTGAAGAAGGATTGTAAATGATGGACAAATACATCAAAAACATTTACTAATCCTAATCAATGGAGATTGAACGATGTAAAGGAAGGAGGCTTCAGCAATGAGATACTGATCATAAGCAGCAAAACAACTGAATAGAGCTAAAAACAAAGACAAAAAAACCAAATTTCAAAGAGAGAAATAGGATTACTCAGTCCTCGCACCTGTGCTTCACAGAAACAGGGGCACATCTCAGCTGCTACACATGGGAGGTGCGATGCATACTGGCTTCCAGTTACAGACAGTGTGATGGGTATTTGGCTGACTTCAGGCTTCGTCTGTAGTTTATAAATCAAACAACAATAACAAACAAACAAACTATTCTCTCCCCAGTGGAGTCGCCATTTTGTTTCCTGGAAAAAAAAGGTGCCTTTTCGATCTGCTAGTCCCACTAAGATTGGCAACTATCTTAGAAACAAACAATCAGAGCAATTTGCAATTTCCTCTATGTATGATAGATAAGAGGGAAGCAAAGGACCAACCTGGATCTTCCGCTTGACTCCTTGCTTGATTTCTCTCCCCCTTGATAGAGCTTGCAACTCCTCTCCTACTTGTCCCGTTTAGAGAATACCTATAGAGACAAAGTAACAAAACACCATAAAAGCATCTCAATCTATAATATCATAAACAATGCAGAATCAGAAATACATTGAACATACAATTTCAAAATAGCAAGATTCACAAATACACGATTGTATGGAGGAAAAATCAAAGAATTTTATTAAAATAGAAGGGGGAATTACAACCCAACTATTTGATCCAGCATCATCCTCCCAGCATCAAAGCCCTCTTCACCTCATGAAAAGCAAGTTCACCCAACAATACAATGTTCCTTCTCAAAGACAAACTATTAGCACTTCCTTACAAATTACAAAATTCCAGCCTTCAGATCTCTCAGATGAGGGATCCATTTATAGATGTCTTGCAAGGGTGTGAGTCAGCTCTAGGTTTTTGATTAGTGTCATTCCACTCATAGTTCTTGGTTCCACTTGGAGATTTCATTGATCTCTTACTCATCCCTGGGCGAACTCAGAGAGGCAAGTGTCATAGGAGAAGTTTCTAGAATATTCCATGAGCATCCACTTAGCAAACTGTCTCAGCCATTTGTCCATTCTCACTCATCGCACCCTACAGAAGGCCTCTTCAGTATGCATCACACCTGGCTAGTGTAGGAACTAGTATGCATCGCATCTTGACATTGAAGCAGTCAGTATGGTCCAGTTTTGGCCAGTTTTGAGTGGTTTTTCAGGTGGAACTTCTGGGGAATGATGTAATCAGTTGACTATGATCCTTTAGGTTATGAAAAACACTTTTAGGGGTTAAATATCCCTTGGTTTATCGACATATAATATTGGGGTTGCAATGCCCAAATATGTCTATAACAATCTCGTGAATCCTCATCGCGTCTTTTGTTGCCCAAAGTGAGGTGTACCTCGCGACTTCGGGTAGGTCACCCTCAATAATGGGAAACTAACTGTACTCTGGCAGCTCTCCTGCAACTAACAGGATGGATAAGAGAAACCACACATAGTGGAAGGTCTTACCCTACTCCTGGGCCTCCCTCTAATTTGTCAAAAACTCGTCGCAGAGAAACTGCACCCAGTTGAACTGGACCCCCTCTATGCATTACTCTGCCAATGCAATTACAGACGCTGGCACTTCGTCTGCATGAAATTTCCTCATTAGCTTGTTGTCCACTAGCTGGGTGGCTACGCGCACCCCTTGGTCCTTGATGCTCTCTATTACTTACCCTCACTTCCTCTTCTCCAGTTTATATTTGTCCTTCATAGCTTCTGTGAGGGCCAAGTTGTCACTCTTTCCTGCTATGGCTACGGGGTCATTTTCTTTGATGGGCAACCAAGAAACTCGGTGAATTAAATTGGTCGTGATGGGAATCGGCTCCTCCAGAAAGAGATACCCATCATGTACCAGGCACAGCAGCTGTTGGATGACAAAAATTGTGATGGGCGCGCGGTGGTAGAGGGGTATCCATCGCAAATGGAGTAACCCAGCCCCCTCCACACCGTGTAACCATTTTTGCTTCAGTAACTTCTCTGCGGCCAATTGTGGAACTTCTCGCTATTCGCGAGGTCTCAATCTTCAAACTTCATATTAGGTACCCATCCCAATGGCGGACCTTCAAACCTTATGTCATCCGAAAGGAGCGGGGTCTGGAGCGCTCTCTTCATGGCCTCCAGGTCCTTCAATATCTTGGCTTTCCCCTTCCATGGGGGGATGTAGGGGGGTAACTTTATCGCCGAAGGCACTCGGGAGATATTCTCTGCTTCATCGTCATGTGCTTCAATTTGGGCTATTAGGGCTTGCAAATCTTCCTCCTCCTCTGTTTCAAAGGTGATGACTTTGCCCTTCTCTGCCTTTGACAATTTACTAAACCGTGGGTTCCGTGGTGATATCCGGGCTAGCCCCATTATCTGCTTGTCTTTCTATGGTCGTGACGTGCGTGGTGACTTTGGAACCTCTGGTGCAGTTTCCACCTCTCCAGGGTCCTCCTGGATCATACAGGGCTCTGGGGTAACTTCCGTGATCCGCACTCTGGTTCTCGCAGCCGTCATCGTGTCTACACTGGATCTGTTCGGTCGCGTACTCAAGGGTGGAAAGAGTGCTTGGTGCTCAATGCTCTGTACTAGCTGAAACAGCCGTCATCGTGTCTACACTGGATCTGTTCGGTCGCGTACTCAAGGGTGGAAAGAGTGCTTGGTGCTCAATGCTCTGTACTAGCTGAAATCTTAAACAACCAAGTATTGCCTCGAGGCTAGCCCAAGGGATTTTATATCGTTTGAATTTGAATTCGCCCATTCCCTCTATTATCACCCCAAGGAACTCTCCTAGGTTGTATCTCAGAGATTCTCAGGAACATTACAAACTCAACATAATTTTGGAAATGGATGAATGGAAGGAATGATGCTTGTTCAAGCCAGATAACCACTCCTACTTTGCTTGACTCCAGACATGCGTGAACACCCCCAAGCTACAAGGCTTTAGACCACCAATTACTCACAGTTTAAGGGTTGGGTGAATATGGAGAATATTGACCACACCGGCAGATGCACAAGACCTTGTGATGGTTGGCTGCAACCAGTAAAGAGGTCTGCAAATCTAATTCCCTAATGCATAGACAGGATGACAACTCTCTGGCACTAAGTGAAAGGAACCTGAATAACCCATTCACTGATCCATACAAGATTCTAACACGGAGGTAGGATGACAACTCCTCTAATGCTAAACATCAAGAGTTCAGGAATACTGCATAATAGGCACAGCCTAGAACAGAATAGAAATGGAAAGTGAGCAATTAACAGCAAAAGAAGCTTGTATTAGCTGAAAATGAAGACGAGACGCTGCAAGTATCAAAGCAGTTACAGTCTCCAAAAGTTGAACCTTACATCAAAACAACAACCATCAACCCTGCTTACATCTTGTTTCTGGGTATATGTAGAGTTTTCATTACACAGACGTTCTGCTATTCTAGGCGTGGAGGGGTCATAATTGACCACCAATCGCTTTAACTGCTTGATGGAGTCTCTAGTGCAATCTGCCTGCTTCAGTGAATGGATTTGATCTTCTCTGGTGCTCTATTGTACTTTCAAGTGGTTGGAGTGTCGTAAAGGATAAAATTCCTTAACTACTGAAAGTGTTTATCTGCTCGAGGTTGGTCCTTTCTTTCTCGGCCATCCTTCCTGTTGAATGCAGGTTTTGAGTGTCTATTATGCCGGGTACTGGATACTAGCCACCTTTGTCCTTCGGATGCAGGGGACAGGTCAAGGACGAGAGGACTGCATGGCGAACAAAATGGAGAAGGAAGCTCGGTCGTTGGATCATGCAAATGGACGGCAGACAACACTTGGCGGGAAGTATCAGGAGGATACTGGAGCAAAGCGGTCGTGGGCCGTTGGATCTCGGGTGGGCAGATCCAACGGTCATCGACCGAAGGAGATGTGCGGAGTTTAACAGACAAGGATGGACGACGAGCGGTAAGCAGTATTTCTCGCACTGCTTTGGGAGGGTGAGCGGTAATCATACGAGGGCTCGCGATCACAATCATCGTGCGACGCATGGCAGACAGGGAGGGACAAAAACAACTTTGATCACGAGTTAACGCGCGGGTGGTTTGCGAGTGCGGGAGGAGCAAATGTTGTCCGATCATAGCAGAGTTGATCGGACGGTGCAGATTTTATCGCACAGGTTTTTGACTGATGTGACAGGGAAATGGTGGATTAGGGGTTTTGCGAAGGCGCGCGGTTATATGCGTTTCAGGGTTTTAATGCCCGGGGCTTAAGAAAAGTGGAGCTTTGTAGGAATTTTTTTAAACAGAATAATGTATGAAGGGGGTGAGAAGGGAATGGGTGAGGAAATGGAGAAAGGCAAGGATAACCGGCATAGACCTTTTCTGAGCAAAAAAACAAAGGATTGAGCTTACTTCTGCTCCTCAAAAATTAGCAACATGTAGCAGAGCTAACACTAGCTCCTTATGGGGATGAGATCCTCCCTATGAGGTCTCAAGAACTGCAGATGATTGCCTTTTCTGTGAAAACAAATTTGCAAAAATTGCTAGTGTTCCATTGGGCATGGAGTCTAATTGAGCCTACACTAAAACAACATATTTACAATTTTAAGGCCAAAAGACCCTAAATAACATAAATTTTAAGAAAACACCCATTAACTGGGCCATAAAAAACTGGTTCTCTTCCCATACTTTTCAACATGAAGGTATTGTTCCCTTGAATCTGAGAAACGATAAAAGGCCTTGTCCAGAAAGCATCAAACTTCCCATGGTTGCCTCTCTTCTCTTTCAGTGTGTCCCACTTTAGAACCAAGTCTCCAACCTGAAAATTATCTGATTTTTTCCTCTTGTCAAAAGCATCTTTGATCTTCTTCTGATGTGCTACAGACTTTTCAACCAGTTGTTCTCTAATCTGATGTACCTTTGCTAAATCAGTGATCATTTTTGCCATGTCTTCCTCCTTATCCTGCCCTTCATATAAGAACTTTGCCACATGGAGAGTTAACTGAATTGGGAATACAGCCTCAGTGCCATATACCATCTTGAATGGGGAATTCCCTGTGGATCTCTTAATGGTCACTCTGTCAGCCCACAGTGCATATTTGAGCTTGGAGTCCCAATTCTTTTGTTGTCTTCCAGCAGATTTTTAATTATCCTTATCAGGCTTTTGTTGGAGGATTCTGCTAGACCATTTCCTTGAGGGTAATATGAGGTGGAATGAAATTGTTTAATACCCATCGAATTGCACATGTCTACCAGTTCTTTTGCCCTGAAGTTTGATGCATTGTTTGTGACCAATTTATGTGGACAACCAAATCTGGTGAAGATATTCTCTATCAAAAAATTCATGACCACATGATGATCAGTCTTTCTGGTAGGAATGGCCTCAATCCATTTATTAAAGTAATCAGTGGCTACTAGGATCCATCTGTGTTAGCCACTGGAATGTGGATTGATTTCTCCAATGAAATCCAAGCCCCGCTACTGAAAAAGGGCCACTAGCATGTATAGGTTTTAAGGGCAAGGACTTCAATTATTGCTTCCCTTCAAATCTCTGGCACTTGTCACAAGATTTAACAAGTCAAAAGACATTAGAAAACAAGGTGGGCCAATAGTGCCCAGCTCTGAGGATATTTTGGGTTGTAGTTTTCCAACAATGGTGCCCTCCACACATGCAGGAATGAAATTGTTGCATTACTTCGATGGATTGGTTTTTGTCCAGACACCTTAGAATAATCCCAGAGCGATCCCCTCAGTAGAGAAGATTTCCGTGGATGCAGTATTTTGCTACTCTGAGTTTGATAGTTCTGGCTCGACTTGAACTAGAATCTGGAGGAACTTCTAGCTTCGCTAAAAATTGAGCTATGACAGAGTACCAATCACAAGAAGCTAGATTTTCGGCCAATGTTTGATTTTTTTCTGGTTCAGCTATTTCTTCTTCTTCTATCTGACCATTTTCTGCAATTAAGCCCATGCAATTTATATCCAATGTTCTGCAATTTTCTTCAGCCAATAGTATGGCAAGACCCTGACCTCTGACAAGCTTGGTAGGCTTCAATTCTATATTAAACTCAATTAGGTTTGCAATCCATTTAGCCCTTCTTCCATCAGCATCAGGCTGTGTTAAGACATCTTTTATTGAAGCAGAGGGAACATATGCAATTATCTTTGAACACAGAATATAAATTCTGAAAGCTTTCAAAGATTTAATAAGAGCATATGCCTGTTTCTTGATAATATCATACCTCAGCTCAGCATTCCTTGAGGATTTGCTGAAAAATGCCATTGGATGCTCTGAGCCTTCTTCATCTGCTTGCAATAGAACTATTGTAAGGGTGTCTTCAGAGGCAAATGAAAATATATGGAACTCCTTACTGTAGTCTGGACTGCTTGAAGTGGGAGCTTCCATAATAGCTTTCTTAATGGACTCAAAGGATCTTTTTGTTGAATCAGTCCATTTGACCTCTGACCCCTTTCTCAACATGGAGGTAATATGTTTTACAAGTTCTACAAAATTTGGGATGAACCTCCTCACAAAGTTTATTTTGCTCGGAAAGGACTGGATATCCTTCTTTGATCTTGGGACAGATAAAGTCTGTATTGCTTTTACTCTTTCTGGGTCAATTCGGACACCTGCAGCAAAGACAACATGTCCTAACAACTTGCCTTCTTCTAAAGTAAACTGTGACCTTTTGGTATTCACTAAAATCCCAAACCTTCTGCACTTTAGGAACACTTTCCTCAAATGTTGCAAATGGTCTTGATGGCTGCTGGAGTATACTGTTATATCATCAAGGTAGATAAGGAAAAATTTATCCTTCTCTCCCACAAATGCTATATCCATAGCTCTTTGAAAGGTGGCTCCAGCATTCATCAGCCAAAAAGGCATCTTGGAATACATAAAAGTGCCCCAAGGAGTGGTGAATGCAGTCTTCTCTTGGTCATCTGGATGTACAACAACCTGATTAAAGCCTGAAAATCCATCTAGGAAAGACATCACTTTGGCTCCTGAGACCTTTTGCAGCAAATGTTCCGTCTTGGGTAGGGGATAATTGTCTTTCTTAGAGCATTTGTTTAAGTTTCTGAAATCGACACAGAGTCTGATCTCTCCACTTTTCTTCCTCACCACTACCAAATTGGCTACCCATTTTGAATATCTGAGAGGGACTATGATTTTGGCAGCCAGTAATTTCTTGAATTCCTTTTCAATCAGGGGAAGGAGTAAAGGGTTTATTGGCCTCAGCTTCTGCTTGAAAGGAATGGTGTCTTTATCTAAAGGAATTTTATGCTGGATGATCTTTTTATCATATTTTTTTAGGTCACTATATTCCCAGACAAAGGCATCAGCAAATTGCTTCATTAAATTGCAGTATTCAACACTTTGGGTAGCAGACAGACGAGTAGACGGATTTATGTATCTTGGCTGATCTGGACTCTCCTATGTTATGCTTACAGACTGCAAATTGGTCTTCTTTTTGGGCAACCTTATAAGGCACATCATTCTGGTTAAACAGTCTTTCTAGAGGAATCAAACCCTTAGGTATATGATTGCTGGGCAGTTGGACAATGTTATCTTTACCAATTTTGTTTCTAAGCTAGGATTGAGGACTTTCTTCCAAGGCTTCATTCTCTTGATCAATTTGCATTTCAGAAAATTCATCAATGACTTGCAAGAACCTATTCACTTCATCATCATCTTCAAAAACTTTCCAATGCTGGACATTATCAGGCAAGGATGGTCTATATTTCATTTGGACTTCATAAACTAGTCTAGGAGGCATGGGAGGGATAAACATGCTAACAGACACAGCAAGGGAATTAGCAAGCTGATTTTTCACTCTAGGGATGTATGAGATACAAAAGTTATCAAAAGAATCTTTGAGTCTCCATACCTCATCTCTGTATGATTTCAACCTTGGGTGCTTTTCTTGAAATGTTATGTTTACTTGCTGAACGATCAGATCCGCAACTCCAAACACCTTTATTTTACTGATTCCTCTATCCTTTGCTGCGTTGAGACCCAATATCAGGGCCTCATACTCTACTATATTGTTGGTGACTTGGAAATCCAGCTTAAAAGACAGGTACATGCTTTCTTTTTTTGGAGATACCAGCACCACCCCTGCTCCTGCAGTCTCCCTGGAACATGCTCCGTCAAAGAACATCTCCCAAACCTGACTTCCTTGCTCTTCCTCAGCCTGATTCACTGGCTTCTTTAACTGCAATAAGGCCTTCTGGGATTCTTCAATTTGGAGAATACATGCTCCAAAATCAGTGTCCATAGCATAAATAGGATGATTAGAAGGATTCTTCTCATCACTGGTAATGTATGCCAACTGTGCTTCTCTGTACAATCTCCTACTTTCTCCTCCAAAGACTAGGACAGTGGCATAAGATAACTCATTTTGTAGTTTCCCACCTAGTTTCTTAATCCACCCTATGGACAACAGCATGCCAAACTTAGGAGGGACATCTGCTACCACAATGTCCATCACCATGCTCTTCATGGGTAGCTAAGTTAGGGTAATAGCTAAATCTTTAATCAATCCCAGGCATTTCACCTTCCTTGAATCAAATGAGAATAAATCATGATATGGTTTGGTGATATCAAGGCCTAACTCTTCCATGATAGCTTTAGGCATCAGATTGTGGCTAGCCCCGGTGTCTAGCAGGAAATTGTGGAGGATTTTGTCATGAATGGTCAAGGATGCATAAAAAGATGGAGAATTATCATCAGCAGGTTCAACCATTAAGCTAAGCACAATTGTAGGTTTATCATCTTGCAAATTGACACAGTCAGTGGAGGTTTGTGTGGCCTTCAGCTCAAGGGCTTCAAGGATAGGATTTCTAAACACTTCACTCTTTACAAGTTCTAACAGAGGCACAGATATTTTCAATTTCTGGACTTCTGATTCAAAGCTGAAAGGGGAAGGGGACTTGTTAGGACCTCTTACCTCTTGAGTTGGCGCTTTGAGGATTACTGGATCAGCTGCTGGCCCTTTCTGTCTGATATTCTGTTGCTCTGTGGGGACAACAGCTTTCTGGGTAGGATTCTCCTTGACATTGTTTTCTTTTGACCTCAAATTGTATCTTCGCCATTCACCAGTTTGCAGAACAGCCTTTCTGTCCCATTCTTGATTGTTTTGGTCCTTCAACACTGATTCTTCATATGAAGCCAATGTCAAAAAGGCAGCACTACTTTTATCTTCCATGCAATGAATCTCATCCTCTTCTTCAAACTGCTCCTCCTCCATGACTACATTTTGAAAAGGAGCTTCAACCTTCTATTCTTCATTTACTTCTTTACCCCTCTAAATGATTTGCAACTGTTCATTTGCTTTTCTGAATGGATTTGGGTTCCTTGGAGCAAATGTATTTGGAAACCTTGTCTTTCCTGAGTTCTGCTCAATCTTTAGCTTAGATATCTTAGCAGCCAATGACTCTATCATTTTAGTCATCTTGTCTAGCTTGGGCTTGGAAGATGAAGCAGAGGAAGAAGAAGCCCCACCTCTCTGCCCTCTTCTATCAGCATGACTTTTGAGCTTTTCTGCAGTGATGATATTCGACTCCACCTCTAAAGCTGCATCTTGCATATAAGCTAGAGTGGCACATCTTCTTTCTCTTAAGAGTAGGCAGAAATCAGACTCAAAAGCATTGGCATAAGTAAGTTTGGCAGAGGTGGGGGTTGGCTTTACTTCAACTGGTATTTTACTATACATACGATTGAATCTTTTATTAAAATCAGGCAATGATTCCCCATTTTCTCTCTTGAGGTTACCAAACTCAATATGGTAATATAGCAAGTCTTTTTTATCTCCCCGGTGCTTCAAAAATACATCATCTAATGCTTCAATGTTTGCTATAGATCTAGGTGTCAGTTCTCTGAACCATTTTCTAGCCTCTCCATTAAGGCTCTGGACAAAAACTCTCATCCACACATCATCTTCACTGATATCCAGGTTATCAGCATAACTATAAAAAGATTCAAGGTGTTCTTCAGCTATTACCCCCTCTGTACCAGTGAACTTAGGCATATACTTCTGGTATTCTCTTGCAGGCATGGCATTCAAAGGAACAGGCAAGACCAAGGGTCCATACCTAGCAGCTATGATTCTTTCCATTTTTGTAGGTGCTTGCTGACCTGCCATGACTAGGATAGGTGGAAGGATATTGGCAGATTGAATGGTGGGGAATAATGAAATAGATGATAGAGACAAGGGAATATGATGGACTGTATGGGAGGCTTTCTTTGGGCTGAGATCCAAAGGGGAACTAAATGGACAAGGAGCTATATGAATCTCTGAGGGTAGTTCTTCACTACCAATGTTAGGCTCTATTTCTTCAAACTGTATATTCTCAACTATAATCTTCTCCTGAAGAGATACATATGATTTCTTAGGCTTACCTGATCCTGATGCTCCTTTCTGTGATGTTTTCTTCTGCTTAACAATCTTCTCAGGGTCAGGCACTGGGTCAGCCGGTGATTTCTGAGGATTTCTCCGGGTATGCCTCACAAACTGAGCCAGAATTGAAACGTGGAGTCGCCACTAGGTTGATCCTCCAGTAGAGTCGCCAGATAGATGATTAGAACCAGAAATGTGTCCAAACTTTGTCTATCATCAAAATTCTAGAACTGTGTCGTTCTCCCAGGGAAGCCGAGATTCAATCTCCTCTCCCCGGTAACGGCGCCAATTAATGTTATCTTCAAAAACTTTCCAATGTTGTATCTCAGAGATGCTCGAGAACATTACAAACTCAACATAATGTTGGAAATGGATGAATGGAAGGAATGATGATTGTTCAAGCCAGATAACCACTCCTACTTTGCTTGACTCCAAACATGCGTGAACACCCCCAGGCTACAAGGCTTTAGACCACCAATTACTCACAGTTTAAGGGTTGGGTGAATATGGAGAATACTGACCACACCAGCAGATGCACAGGGCCCTGTGATGGCCGGCTGTAACCAGTGAAGGGGTCTGCACATCTAATTCCCTAATGCACAGATAGGATGACAGCTCTCTGGCACTAAGTGAAAAGAACCTGAATAACACATTCACTGATACATACAAGATTCTAACACGGAGGTAGGATGACAACTCCTCTAATGTTAAACATCAATATTTCAGGAATACTACATAACAGGCACAGCCTAGAACATAATAGAAATGGAAAGTGAGTAATTAACAACAAAAGAAGCTTGTATTAGCTGAAAATGAAGACGTGACGCTGCAAGTATCAAAGCAGTTACAGTCTCCAGAAGTTGAACCTTACATCAAAACAACAACCATCAACCCTGCTTACATCTTGTTTCTAGGTATATATAGAGTTTTCATTACACAGACGTTCTGCTATTCTAGGCGTGGAGGGGTCATAATTGACCACCAACTACTTTAACTGCTTGATGGAGTCTCTGGTGCAATCTGCCTGCTTCAGTGAACGGATTTGATCTTCTCTGGTGCTCTGTTGTACTTTCAGGTGGCTGGAGTGTCATAAAGGATAAAATTCCTTAACTATGGAAAGTGTTTATCTACTTGAGGTTGGTCCTTTCTTTCTCGGCCATCCTTCTTGTTGAAGGCGGTTGTTGAGGGTCTATTACGCCAGGTACTGGATACTGGCCACCTTCGTCCTTCGGATGCAGGGGACAGGTCAAGGACGACAGGACTACATGGCAGACGAAATGGAGAAGGAAGCTCAGCCATTGGATCGCGTAGATGGATGGTGGACAGTGCTTGGCGGGAAGTATCGAGAGGATATGGGAGCAAAGTGATTGTGGGCCATTGGATCTTGGGTGGGCAGATACAACGGTCATCAGGCAGAGGAGATGTGCGGAGTTTAATGGGCGGGGATGGAGGATGGGCGGTAAGCAGTATTTCCTACACCGCTTTTGGAGGGTGAGCGGTAATCATACGAGGGCTCGCGATCACAATCATCGTGCGACGCGTGGCAGACGGGGAGGGACAAAAACCACTTTGATCGCGAGTTAACATGCGGGCAGATTACGGGTGCGGGAGGATCGAATGTCATCCGATCACAGTGGAGTTGATCGGACAGTGCGGATTTGATCGCACGGGTTTTCGACTGATGTGACAGGGAAGCGACGGATTAGGGGTTTTGCGAAGGCGCGCGGTTATATGGGTTTCGGGGTTTTAATTCCCAAGGCTTAAGAAAAGTGGAGCTTTGTAGGAATTTTTTTAAACAGAATCATGTATAAAGGGGGTGAGAAGGGAATAGGCGAGGAAATGGATAAAGGAAAGGATAACCGGCATAGACCTTTTCTGAGCAAAAAAACAAAGGATCAAGCTTACTTCTACTCCTCGAAAATCAGCAACATGTAGCAGAGCTAACACCCTCCACTTCTAAATCATTAATACCTTCTTGGCGGTAGATCGTCCCGAATCTAACTCTTGATTCCTATCTTAATTGCCCACTGCCCACTCCTTTCTGCCTTAAATTGGACCTCTTGTCATGAACAGTGACATCAACAGTCACCTTCCAGCCTACCTACATAGCAGTGCAGCCCCTTATGCGTGACCGCAACCCCTGTGATATACTGATCCTGTGCGTCACCTCCTTCCTGCGCAACTCCCCTAAAAACTTGTTTATAGTGCCGTGCTCTTTTTCAACTGCTTGGAGTGCTGAGACTGTGCTTCCTATAGATAGTCAAGTGGTCACACCCGTGGTGCGAGGCTTCAAGTCACCTTTCAACCCGGTCTGTGGACCTTCCTTAGTTACCCTCACATCAGTCAGTACCTCACATTCTTCCTTATACAGTGCGCCCCCTGGTTACTTTGTTTGATAAGGTGCGGTTGCAGCCATGGTAGTAGAGCTAGAAATTCTCGGCGACAATCTTTTAATGCGGTGATATGGCTACTGTATCTTGTCCTACCCTTCCATTGATGTGACATGGTTGCGGGATTTCATTCTCCAGTTTTCTAATTTCTGCGTCTATTACCCTACTTTTATGCTTTAGTCGTTCCCGAGCGTCTTTGAGTTCATGAAGCTTCAAGTTCCCTCACCGAATGTCTTCCTGTAATTGCATAATCCCTTTACCCAGGTCCTCGCGTACTATCCTATATGTGGGAGCTGTGGTATGGGGATTCTTCTATGCTCTTATGGTTTCATCTCCTCTCGTCAATGTTGGGATCACTTCTGCACTTCGGTTTTTTCTCATGGTTCCATAAGCCCATCGAGCTGCTAGTACGCGCAGGTCCCAGTCAATTCATCCCGCCTAGTAAACTCTGTTCATGATTCCACATAGCATTGTGAATGCTCTGATGTGGAATATTTGTGGTGTGCGTCGCTTTCCTTGCTGTCGCATCGGGTTTTGATTCTCGATCCTTAGTCTAGGATGTGTTTGCACAGCACACATCTGCACCCATCGACACAGGTGGGCGCGCAAGCTGCTTTGTCCTGGCTGCCCGACTCTCGTTCGACACTGAGGATTTCCAAACCATAAGCGCATCCATCTTCTACATTCGTGCCAGTTCCTCATAGTCTTCTGATGCGTACTCTACCATCATGCGGGTGTTGCGCGCAACACCCATTCCAATGCACCGTACCGCTTCTGTTCTGGTACTGCGCTTTCAAGTTGGTCTAAGAATTCATCCACCGCTGTTACCCATCATATGTGAGAAGTTCCCTTGCTTCTGTCGTCATGCATCGCAGTGATCTAATCATCATATTGCAATTTAGCATTGTTACTTCGTGCAACCGGTTCTGCCAGCATTCTACTTCTTCATCCGAATCTGAAGTATAGGAATTGTCGCACTCCCATGAGATTCTTCCATCTACAGTCAAGTTCACCTGATCCTGGTCTTGCACCATTATCTAATAAATTAAATCTAGCTCATCGTCGCGCACAGGTTTAGTAGCGCGCTCCTTCGGCTGGATTTAGCAGAACTACTATGCGTAGGGAATTTTTCTTGAATATCATCTTTCGCTTCTTTAGGTTGATGACTCCATTCATATCGGTGGCCGAGTCTATTCCTAGCAACACAGAATAAGGATTGTTGTCATTAACAATATCTATCACTTCAAAGTCCATATGCATGCTCACACCTTCGATATCAACTGTTACCCCTTGCAACCTCCCCATAGGCAAAATCTTTTGTTGGTTCGCCATTCGTAATTGAATAGGGGGCCACTGCAACGTGGGCTTGCCCATGCATTCCCATGTCTGCTTTGGTAACACATTCACATCCAAACCCAAGTCTAGGATTACCTAATCCATTTCATATTTGCCAATTTGCATCGTTAATCTCATTTTCCTCCTGGTGCACATTGTATGCTTTCCTAGTTTCCGGACTACGCGCGGTTCACCCGACCCTACGCACCTAGTGATCAACTCTTGTAGTCCTTTAACTACCCTATTATCACACAGCAGCTTCATGCATGTCTCTAAAAAGGTAGTAAGCATAGAAGGATCCATTCTTGGTTCTGGTTGATCCTTACTACTTGAAGGAGAGGCCTCCGCGAAGCTCTTCTCAGCTTCCATAAACATTTCCTTTGCGCATTCGAAGTCAAACTCAAGTTCCTTTGGAGGAGCCTTGCAAACCCATGTATCTTCCTAGGGATGCTTCCCCTTATCTTCCCCTGTGGTCGTGCCACTTCTGAGCACCATGTTCACGTTGGGGTCTTATTCGCGCGGTTTAGACCTCATCATTTGGATATTCTGAGTCAGAGTAGGTTGAAGTACTCCTTTCTCGCGCATTTTCGTGATCGATGTAGGACAATCTACTGCTTCATGATCGAACTACATATAGTATGAACAAGATACTCTCATTGGGTTGGTACAATCACGAGCGTAGTGCCCTGGTCCTCCGCAATTGTAACAGATTAACTATCCATGGCCCCTTCCTGGTCCCATGCCTCCTCATCCTCGACCTCGGCGCTGAAATCCAGCGTGCGCCATCCCCGCGGCTGGGTCGAGGCCTTGCGTTTCTGTCTGCATTCTATATGTTGGGGTCCATTCCATCATTAACTCGTAGTTGGGACAAGTACACTCGTCGTGGCCCACTGACCTACAGAAATTACAAAACAGTTGTTGCGGAGCTTTTGTATAATTTTGCAATAGATGACAGTTATCCGTCGTGTGCTTTCCTCCTATCTAACAGATCACACACCATAGCATGGGTGCCACACTTGGTCCTACTTGTGCCTCCGGTCTCAACGACATTGGTCCCCCACCTACCAAGTAGTTCGCGAATATTGGACAATGGTCTTTGTCATGGCCCTGGCCTTTGTATTTTATGCACCACACTTCCTCGCACGCCTCAAGTTGCAGTGCCCTATCTTGCTTCAAGCTTTGCATTTCCAGGCAGAGATTTTGTAGTTGCGCATGGATTTGTTGAACGCCCCGTATCCTGTATTGATGTTTCATGCAACCTCATCACCATTTCCAATGCTTCAGGTTGGGTTGAAAGCTTTTTCTGTGACAACGTCGTCCTCAGGTGTGGTGTCAAAGACGCCACAAACCACATGCGATGTTGCGCATCCGTTAGCATCATATTAGCCTCGTGGATCACACTCTTCAGCCGCTGATCCAGATCCCATGGGGTCTCTCCTGGAAGAATCACAATTTCTTTAAATTTGATGATTGACTGTGTCTCCGATTTTGGCTGGCTAAATTCTCTATTCAGCGCATTCTGGATCTTCGTTATTCCTGCATTTGGGTGATCATTAGAGTGCTTGATATACCATTTCAACGCGCGATCCTGCAACGCGCTCATCAATGTCGCCTTCTTAAAGTTGTCGTCTGTGACACCTTGTGCTTCCCACACTGCTCTACCACGAACCAAAACTGGTCTGGATCCTCATTCCCTACGAGTCCTCTGAATATGAGTAGCTTGATCGTGCTCGCCATGCTGAGTTGCAGGTTTCGTGGAGGTGGGTTGGGTGAAGATGGAGGTGAAGTAGGTGAAGCGGGTGATGGTGTAAGGGGAGGTGATAACTACGGAATGCGATGCCTTATCAAACTGACCACACTTCTCGGAGAAACCCGAGCGCGCTCTTGCTCATTGTCTCGCGAAGGTGAAATTAGGGGATTGTTTCCTAATTCCTTGGTACCATCATAGATCTTTCCGCTCTGCGTTGTTCCAAACATTAATGTATTCGCATCACCCGTTTTTCATATAACAGCATCTTAATCCAGGTATTCAGGGATTTAATGTACCTACCTCGCGTTCCCTTGAGAAAACATCATTCTTCTTCGCTATAGCTCACAGTCGTGTCTACCATGAACTCAGTGATAAATCCCCTTATTATCCGGTCGAGCCAATGGTCCACAACTTGCGTGATCTTATCTTCTGATGCCTCTAGTCTGTGCACTAACTCTAGAGTCCACACTATCGGTTGATCGAGCTTGTACCTTCCCTGGCTATTAACTAACCTCGCGATCCACTCATATAGTTCAAAAGAGAAGGAAGCAAAGAAGATCTCATGGATCTCTGTATATACGTAGCGATCCAACCTCCTCTTCTTGGATATCTGCGGAGTTATGTTTTCTTGTGTCACGAACTCGTGAAGCTTCTTGTCCAACCACTCTTCAATTTCCTTCTTCGTGGGATTTCAGTGTTCCGACATCAGACATCCCTTAGGCAGATCCTGGTCCCAACAATGGAACCATTTTTTGGCTTGTTGGGGCCTGACCTAGGTTCAAAAGTGATTTAGCCAAACAAATCCTGAAACTATCGACCCTTTCGGCAACAATCCGCGGTGCACGGACTGAGGTCTCACCTGAGGTAGTATGGGAGGGTTCTGGAACCAGGTTTCCACACCATAGGGATGTCTTGATGAAGTCTGGGAAGTTTGCGCACCGAACCTGCATGCTTGCACAGCTCCGCGCAACCCTCTGTCCTTCGAAACTAGTGCAATTGCTTCCGCGTAGTTCTGTACAGTGCTCAAAGAAGCGTTGTCTAGATCCTTTATCCTTATTGTGCTTTTATTATAGATCTTAATTTAATTATGTGGGCCCAATATTATTATTAATCATTCAACATTCATAATAAGTGCACGTAATCATAAACAGTAAAGAGATGCATAAAGATATCAGAAGCATAGACAGAATATTCTACAATCAACTTATATTTTATTAATCCTTCGTTCAAATACAATCCCAGCTCCACCTTGTGCACTCAGCTGCAGGGGTCCGCGCACACGGCTACAAACTCTACCAGGCCTTTACGCACTCAGCTGCAGAGCTTCTTCCTACTACTACAACCTAAGACTCGAACTTACAGACTCAGAACCAATTCATCCAACGGCTCTCGTGGATATCGGACCGGCCCCGACGTCCGAAAGATAGCGTCCGATATCTGTCAGAGGCGGACGTCAGGCCTTGGCCACGCGTCGGCCTCACAGCGTATCGGAGCCCCCTCTGACATATTCCCTTTCGTATCATAAGCGGTGAGATATGATGCCGCCTGTGGTTTCTGATTTTCCGCTAATCTACCTGCCAGCGTCGCCGCTACGTCACTGCCTGCGTCATCGCCGCGTCCGCGCCCCCGTCCGCCATTGCTCCACCTGTCTGCCACCTCACCATCCCCGTGGACCACTCATAAGCCGCCACGTCACCTGATGACATCATGTTGACGTCATCCGACCCTGACCCACCCGATGACGTCATGCTGACATCATCCGAAAAAGGCGCCAATGTTCCAAAAAATCCATATTTTTGCCAATTTTTCGCGTTTTTTGCACTTTTTGCATAAACTTCTGTTCCACCTTCTGCATGCATTTTACGTCCAAATTTGCACCATCCTGTTGAATTCGACCTGGAGACCTTCGGCGCACCTACCCACCTGCATTTGTGACCCGGACCACCAAGTTTACCAGGTATTTACCCCTGCGAATCCTCTCTGCGCTTGGTTTTGTCTACAAATTGACTATATTCACTTAAGACACTGAAAAACACATAATTCACCAGCAAATCCCTTGCGCCCAGTTCCCATTTGAAGTGGGAAGCTCGAAGTTCACCAGCTAAGCCTTGTTACCCAAGCTTTCTCATAACCTGCATTCTGTTCGCGCAGTCGTGAGAAAGGAAACTGAACCTACACCTAATTACTAAGAAAAGGTCTGTTAAAGACAAGTATTTGCCTTCTCAAGTGCTGTGTGCAGTATTTCAATTGCTGCCATTGACCCTTCGGCCCTCTGTTTCTCAATTCGCCTCTTCTTCCAACAAATACTCTTTTCTGTTATTCAGCATAAGTAACACTAATCTACATACAAAACAGAGTTCTTAAGTAACCATGGAAACTCCAGTAGCACCTGTAGACCTCAATGTTTCCCCTTTAAATGCCCCTCAGAGAAAATTGGAGTGGCAAGCTTTAGCAGACCTGGATTACCAAATTGCAGAAGAATTTCTATCACAAAGCAAATTCCACCTCCACTTGTTAAATGAATTAAAGGCCAAACATGTAGCTGGAACAGATATATTGGGCATTTGGGATTCCTTCCTCCCAATCTTCAAGCTTCCTCAGGTCAACCAATTCCCTGA